>JAVALU010000047.1:0-99884 GCA_030770095.1 Gila robusta | reverse complement strand
ACTCAGTCACACACATGTTGGGTTTCCATGTTTTATGGGGACTTTCCATAGAAATAATGATTTTTATACTGTAAAACTGTGTATTCAATCCCCTAATCCTAACTGATGTATTTTAACAATATGAACTAATGAGTATTTTATATATTTATATATTTTATATTGACAGTATTATGTTGTTATTTTATTAGTATGTTTATCTCTGGATATAGGCTTAATGTGTGTCATTGTTCTCTACAGGTTGAGGGATTGTGGTGTCACAGATGAAGGTTGTGTTGCTCTGGCTTCAGCTCTGAGATCAAACCCCTCACACCTGAGAGAACTGGATCTGTCTGAGAATAAACTAGGAGACTCAGGAGTGAAGCAGCTTTCTGCTGTACTGGCGAATCCTCACTGTAAACTGGAGACACTGTGGTAAGATCATCTCTACCATAAAGACTCTGAGTGAATAAGTATTAATATGTAGATAGTGTATATAATATATGTTTGGCGTAAGCCCCATCCGGCGGTTCAGCGACAGATTCCTGCTTGAACCGTCAGATCCTGCCGGCGGTAGAAGGCAGCGGTGAGGAGTCTCCCTGAAGAGGAACATTTACATCTCACTATATTATTATCCCCAAAACACAGTAAAACTAACAGTTAAATAAACCGGACGAACTACAAACCAGACAACAGATGCAGGTTACAGTGAAGAGGGTTTTTAAAGCACAAATGTTTGGTGTAAATCAACTTGCCTTGTAATGCTCGTGCAAACAGACCCTTGCAAAAGCGTGAGCATTGCCTCAAAATGTGTGTCTGCACACATTATATATTATTATTATTATTATTATTATTATTATATATGTGTGTGTGCAGCTGAAAAGAGGGAAGTAGTGTGTGTTTCACCTGAACCAGGACTGACACCATATCAGATTTATCACTACATGATTATCATGGCCAAAATAACACACAATAACAATATATCGCCATATCTATGGAAATATTGAAAAATAATAATAATAATTCTATCAGTCAAATTCATCTTTACTTTGTTTATTATGTGTTATTTTTGAAAAAGAAGAATCACTCCATCACATACAAAAGGAACAATTACACAATGCGACCAGTTTGAAATAATGGTGACACTTTATCACAAGTATACAGTAACACAGCGCTTATAAATCATTTTCAAACTATTCGTTTATAGTTATTATAGTATATAAGCTCTAGTTAATATATTAAGAGACTATATACAAATAGTGAGTTATTCATTGTCACTGTAATTAACAAAGTGTTATTGTTTAATTAGCTCTTATGTAAAGAGTTAGATAATGCTGTGTTAACAACTTATTAACCATAAATAGTTCTCACTTTAGATTAGGTCACGGAAAATCAGAAACAGTCATTAAGTGCTTTAATACAGCCTTTATTCAACATTAATTACATTAATATTAAGAGTTCCTTAAAATGTTTACAAATACATTAAGCTCTCACACACACTCTCTCTCTCTCTCTCTCTCTCTCTCTCTCTCTCACACACACAGACACACACAGACACGCACACACACACACACACACACACACACACACACACACACACACACTAGGGCTGGGACGATGCACCTATATCCCAAAACTTGGGTGCCGATACGATATGTATTGCGATTTGTTTTCAACACTAGACTATGAGGAAAAGTTAAATCATACACTTATACAGACTGTACATGATAAATAAGAGTCATAAAGATGGGATGAATTGTTTTTGTAAATGTGAGTTTTATTTCAGAAGCATCATACAGTACTACATTCTCTTGAATTAATAATTCAATAATAATAATTTTTTAACAGTCACTTGTCAACACCTAGTGAAGAAAAAATGTAATCGATAAATGTGTTATTTTAAGTGCCAAGTTTCTATAAAAAGCTGATTTACTCTATTGTGATCGCTACTGTAGACATCAGTGATTATATTTGAACTTTAAACTTTTATCCCAGTACTTCTATGACCATTTGAAATGCAGACCTGCCAACCTGTACGCATTTTGCGTAGAGGATACGCATTTTGACCTCAAAGTACGGTGGTACGATTTGTCACTCTAAACTACGCAAAAACCTGGTGACGCTTTTGTGCACGCGCAGTCCTCAAATCAAGCAACAGCAAAAGAAGCGGAGTTTGACCAATCATAGCGCTGGGTTCATTCCCCAAATATCAAGCGAGGATGATTGACAGATGCGTAAAGCCTATCATTAAAAAGAGACTGAAAATCGGCAGCAATAAAGAATCCCGCTCGATCCTCTTCCACTCCCGCGGCCTGACGTCTGACTGAGTTCATAAGCGAGGACAGTAGTCTCAGCACTTCTGACTCCTGAAGGGGAACGGGCTGGGGTGGATGTGGAAAGTTGAAATATTGTATTGAGTTAACTTAATCTGGATTCGATGATCTCACGGGAGTGATCGCATGGATTATTTTAAAATACTCCGTCATTCATGGTCACTCAGATAAGAGGAAAACATCATTCAGCCATGCAAATTATAAAATGCTTAAGTATTGATGAACAATAAATCTAAATAAAATTAAAATCGCTATGGCTTAGTGATTATGAAAGTGCTGTGATTTGTGGATTACTGATAAGCGCGAGTCTGGAGAAACAGGCGTTTATTTATTCATTCTCAGTGTTGAGAAACGTAGCCTGCATGTGTTACGTTATTGTGTTAATAATAACTAAAGTACCTAATTATGTTACATATTTATTTTGTATGAAAACTAGCGCGTTAGTTACTTATGGATTAAAAAGTACCGTTGTATCAGTGCTGTGCGAGCTCTCTCTCACAAACACAGACCGCGCACAGAGAGAGAAGATAATTGTAAATTGACGGGCTAAGTTTAAATTTTGTTTTGGTTGTGTTTTTTTTCTGTCAAAATGTCAGAAAGCATTTTGTATTATCCATCCGTGTTTTTAAAATTCGTTAAAAGACAGACGTTTTAGTGTTAACAGCCCCATATTTCGGATTTATCTAAACTTATACTTGATATTATTTTTAGAATAAGTGATTCGTTTTGCTATTATTGGTCATGTGACAGGACTCCTGTCTATTCATTGTCAACTATTTTCTATAAATATGTTTGTATTGGCTAACGTTTATTCAGCTAATGCGTGTCCTGTTTAAAATGTGCAATGTTCAAATGCAAAGACAGCACGTCACAAGTCCTTTTTTCTGTGTGATTTAGTATCATATTTGGATATTGGAATAATAAAGTAGCCTATCTTAAATGTACACTTCTATTTGTTTTTTACTGTTTTCTAGTTTTTTTTTTAAGTAACACTATGTAGTTTTTCAACCTTCATAATATATTTCCAAGACCCTTGTGATGGTACATCGACTTACAATCGGTTAAATGACACGTCTGCCATAGCCTGACATGGTCTGTATCGGTTTTACTGGCACTATGTAACTTCGGGTTCGGGTAGTAACCGGAGCACAAAAAGAACTACAAAATTCGACTGCTTTATGGCATTCATATCAATGACAGTCAAGCCCTAAAGCTGTAAGTTAACCGATGGCTCTTTCAGACTCTCTCTCTCCTCTGGTGCGCACTCTAAATGCAAGCATGCTGTAACCATAGTAACCATAGCAACTTTGATCTGCTTGAACACATTTTAATCATCTTTAATAAATGATTCCGAATGATAGATTAAAAGACCTGGTAATTTTTTTTAAATAAATACAAAATTATTAAAAAATAATAATAATTATCAATAAATTAAATTTTTTGAGATCCGGGGCTATAAAAAAAACATCCAGGGCTGAAGCCCCGAATGCCCGTTAATGCGCGATGGGCAGCGCCATGTTAGTTTGTTTCACAGTTCAGAGGATCGGATCTGTTGGATTTACAACACGTCAATTCCTCCACTTCTCACGAAATACATGAAAGTAAGTGGCCGGTGAACTGGGAGAAGAATAGGCTAAAATGTAAAGCTACTTACACAATGTGTATCTGATATGAATAAAACGTGTCGTCTTATTATAATGGAAAGGATTATTATTGCCGCTTCCATAGACATCAGTGTGTATTTTACAAACTCAAAATCATTGTTTTGCTAGTACTTATGTGTATTTATACATAAATAAACATTATGTGGTTGAAAACACTCAATAGTTGTGATATATGACAGCACTGAGTCAGACCTGCCAACCTGTACGCATTTTGCGTAGCGGATACGCATTTTGACCTCAAAGTACGCTGGTACGATTTGTCACTCTAAACTACGCAAAAACCTGGTGATGCGCCTCTGTTCACGCGCAGTCCTCAAATCAAGCAACAGCAAAAGAAGAAGAGTTCGACCAATCATAGCACTGGGTTCTTTCCCCAAAAACCAAGCGGGGATGATTGACAGATGCGTAAGACCTATCATTAAACAGAGACTGAAATTCGACAGCAATAAAGAATCCCGCGCTATTCCCCTTCCGCGTCTGACTGAGTTCATCAGCGAGGACGTACAGTAATCTCAGCACTTCTGACTCCTGAAGGTAAACGGGCTGGGGTGGATGTGGAAAGTTGAAATATTGTATTGAGTTAACTTAATCTGGATTCGATTATCATAGGGAGTGATCGCAATCGCATGGATTATCTTAAAATACGCCGTCATTCATGATCACTCAGATAAGAGGAAAACATCATTCAGCCATGCAAATTATAAAATGCTTAAGCAGAGTTGCCAGCTTTTGAGGTTTTTTTTTTTGGGGGGGGGGGGGGTGAAGATTTGTTTACGCGGGGGGTAGGGGGGGGGGTGAGATTTGTTGATGGGGGGAGTGAGATTTGTTGACGCGGGGGGGGGGTGAGATTTGTTGATGGGGGGAGTGAGATTTGTTGACGCGGGGGGGGGGTGAGTTGAGGGGATGAGATTTGTTGACGCGGGGGGGTGGGGGTATGTTGTAGGCTCACGTGCCGTTTGAACTGACGCGCTACAGCGATCTGTCACATTTAAAAGCGCCAAAATATTGACAGAATCTGACAGCTGAGAATTTGTTCCATATCAAAAGTAACCTTCTCTCTCTAGTCTATCGGTGTCAGTGTCCTCTTTGTCCGCAATTTTTCTCTGCGTGAGAAAATTCTGTGGTCCAATCAGTAGTTAAGAGCCTGAACTTGCTTATAGTAATTCGGAAATAAGTGCACGAGTGAAAAAAAAAAACAGCACAGAAGAATGTCTAATTTAGCGTGAGATTTCTTTGTTGAGCGTGAGACCGTGAGATTGAGGCTGAATGCGTGAGTGTCACGCCAGATGCGTGAGAGTTGGCAACCCTGCTTAAGTAATGCTGAACAATAAATCTAAATAAAATTAAAATCGCTATGGCTTAGTGATTATGAAAGTGCTGTGATTTGTGGATTACTGATAAGCGCGAGTCTGGAGAAACAGGCGTTTATTTATTCATTCTCAGTGTTGAGAAACGTAGCCTGCATGTGTTACGTTATTGTGTTAATAATAACTAAAGTACCTAATTATGTTACATATTTATTTTGTATGAAAACTAGCGCGTTATTACTTATGGATTAAAAAGTACCGTTGTATCAGTGCTGTGCGAGCTCTCTCACAAACACAGACGCGCGCACAGAGAGAGAAGATAATTGTAAAATGAAAATTGACAGGCTAAGTTTAAATTTTGTTCTTGGTTGTGTTTTTTTTTTTTGTCAAAATGTCAAAAAGCATTTTGTATTATCCATCCGTGTTTTTAAAATTTGTTAAATGACGGACGTTTTACTGTTAACACAGTCCTCATTATGTGTCTGATTCATCTAACTTATACTTAATATTCATTTTAGAATAAGTGATTCTTTTGCTATTATTGGATTCTGTCTATTCATTGTCAACTATTTTCTATAAATATGTTTGTATTGGCTAACGTTTATTCAGCTAATGCGTGTCCTGTTTAAAATGTGCAATGTTCAAATGCAAAGACAGCACGTCTCAAATAAAAGCCCTTTTTTCTGTGAGATTTAGTATCATATTTGGATATTGTGATAATAAATTAAGTAGCCTATACTAAATGTACAATGTTCCAATGTTAGTGTTTTTATTATTTTTTTATTTACTGTTTTCTAGGGTTTCTTAATTTTAGACTATTGACCAGCACACATTATATGCAATGCAATATTAATCATGAATAAAAAATGGTTTTGAGCAGTATTGAAACTTTGGACTTTCACTGTGAGGAATTTCACACTGCAAGTGAAATTTTGGATTTGGGTCGAAACCCAAATATGGGCATTTCCTTTCTATCAGTAACCAATCGTGAATGTCCAAAGGGGGATTTAAAGCTAATGACGAAATCTCATTGGCTACTGCTGGTTTCTGCTAACGTGATTCGCTCAGACGCATCACGTGGTGTACTCTGCTAATGCTAACTCATTGAGTTACTTCAGTTTTAGGCCTTATATGCCTGCCATGTTATTAAATAATCAGTTTTCATGAGCTTGAAATATTATACATTATTATTACTAAGGGCCTGAACATTTATTCTGTTTTTGAGCAATTTTTTCCAATAGAAATGTATTAAATTCCTATTTAAATCTTTAATGCAGTTTTCTCAAAATGAGTTTTTTGTCATTCTCCAGTACAAACATCTCAGCCTATGTAGCACCGATGTACACCAAACCTTCCAGTTATACACTTAGCAGTATTCTGAAGATATTTTCAGAGGGATTTGTTAATAAATCATTCCTGGACTGATTTATGACATTTTAATTTAAAAAAAAACATGGCAAAATTCGATTTTTTAAGGCTATGGACAGTCTATTTTGATTTCCTAGATAATGAAAGCATATATCCTGAAATCCCTCTGAATTTCTTTTTTCATCTTGTGTGTAAACAAAATGAAAAAAGAATTTTGCACCTGGCATGTTCAGATCTATCTACCGAAAATATATGCAAAATTGTGCATATTTAATGAGATAATGCATAATTTGCATAATTAAACATACAAATTTCAAAAACTTGTAATACATTTTTTTATATACTTGTGTAAGTAATCAGTTGAGGAAGTTTCATGGTGATATCTATTATTTTAAAATTTGACCCTATTCACCTGTAGTGTCTCGCCTTAATATTGAAAGTAGAAAAATGAGAAAACGGTTTCCTTTTTTGTTTTTTAATTTTTTCCAAATAAATGAAAAGCAAGAATTCAGCTTGCTGTGTTGCTGTGTGTTACTTACAGGTAGTAAAATGAATAAACAGCTTGAATATTTGATTTCTACACGTGGGCGAGAACGAAACGCCGCTTTCCTCTGATTTGTGTCACTTAGGAATAAATCACAGCGTGCTTCATGATAAAAAAACGTGACTTTATAGTCCGGAAAATAGCTAATTATTTCACGGACCCGCTGGAACTTGAGAACTGCTGGTCGACACAGAAGAAAGCCCTGATAGGCTCTTCCCCGTACGGGTTGTGTGGAGCCATTGGTTAGTCTGGTTGTTTGATGAGAAAAGCTGAAATGTTGCAGTAAACGCGTTAAGACTCCGCACATCAGCATTGGCAGCGGAGGACTCTTATTCTGCTGAGGAACTGAGGAACAACTGATGACGACACCGTTTGATCTTCGGCTCACAAATCAGAGGAAAGCGGCGTTTCATTCTCGCCCACGTGTAGAAATCAAATATTCAAGCTGTTTATTCATTTTACTACCTCAGAATGAAAAATCAAGCTGAATTCTTGCTTTTCATTTTTTTGGAAAAAATGAATAAACGAAAAAGGAACCGTTTTCTCATTTTTCTACTTTCAATATTAAATAAAAAAACGACTGAACGAATGAACACGGATTCTAACTGATGTATTTTAACAACATGAACTAATGAGAATTTGTATATATTTCATATTGACATTATTATGTTATTTACTGTTTAAGTGTTATGTTTATCTCTGGATATAGGCTTAATGTGTGTCATTGTTCTCTACAGGTTGTATGATTGTGGTGTCACAGATGAAGGTTGTGTTGCTCTGGCTTCAGCTCTGAGATCAAACCCCTCACACCTGAGAGAACTGTATCTGTCTGGGAATAAACTAGGAGACTCAGTGAAGCTGCTGGAGGATCTGAAGGATGATCCACATTATAAACTGGAGACACTAGTGTAAGAATAGTTCTTAACGATTTTCATCATCATATTTTCATTTGAAGTTTAAATGGCTGATTTACTCACTAGAAATAATAGTAAATTGTACCAGGTTCAGTAACACCACGTGTGTGTGTGTGTGTGTGTGTGTGTGTGTGTGTGTGTGTGTGTGTGTGTGTGTGTGTGTGTGTGTGTGTGAATATTTTGTCTGAGATTCTTAAATTCAGCTTCAGATTCTGTAGGTCTCTGAAATTTAACTGTGTTTAATATGAGTTTAATTCTGCTCATAGTGTTGTGACTGATTGTGAAAATAATATTAATGTTATTTTCAGCTTTTCCCCTTTAACTGTCTCTGTGTGTGATAATCTGAGATTTGTGTTGTTTGTTATTAACTGATATTAAATGTGTAGTGAGTGTAATGATGATTTCTGCTGGTTCTGGATCAGCTGTCCGTTGTGTGAAAGTGAACTTTCATGTACTTTTGATTTTGTAAAGTGACTTTGAGCATCAGATAGAAGCTATATTATCATGTTTGAGAATGAATTAATATAGATTATCTAGTTTTCTTATGAAAAGATGTGACAGATGTAATATCTCATACTGCATATGTGACTGTTTGTGTGTTTTATTTTAGGTATAGATGACAGTCTGATCTTCTGATGATCATCTGATGGTGAATAAGGATCCACTACAGAGACTCACAGTCAACAGAATCAACAGAGACTGAAGATACAGTGACTTCACTGTTATAAATTAAGACTTCATTTAGATTTCAACGATCCTCTGACAGACCTGATGAGGCGGCAGTGAAACACCTTTTATTTCACAGCAAATTACAGTTTCTCATTCATAGATTAACCATTTTATTTGTATAAACGCACAGTATAAACTCAAAAATGTTGGAGTTTTAGAGTAAATATAGAGCCTGAATGTGTTTGTGTTGTACCAGCAGAGGGAGACAAACACTAATGAAAGATTAATTTTTCATAATTATGAGGGGAAAAAACAGTTCAAGCTCACTTTTGGAAAACAATGGAAGCTTGAGTGTATACATCATGTTTTTAATAGTAGTTGTATTACATTTGTATTACTGTATTAAAGGGGTCATATGATGTGTTTTGATGTTTTCTTGTTCTTTAGTGTGTTATGTATCTGTTCAGGAGGCGTGAGCACATCTCCCCCATTCTGGCCTCCTTGCACTGGCTCCCAGTTCTTTTTAGGATTCAGTTCAAAGTTTTATTGTTTGTTTTTAAGGCACTTAATGGGCTGACCCAACCTGTGTCACTGACCTTGTACAGCCGTACTCAGTTCAAAGGTCACTGAGATCGTCACACAAAGGGCTCCTGCTTGTGCCGCTCACGGCTCAGAGGGCTGATAGAGCTTCTGCAGTTCTCCACGTCTGTGGAACCAGCTCCCCCTGGATATTACATCTGCCCCTCCATTTCTGCCTTCAGATCCAGGATAAAAACACACTTTATTCCCTGGCCTTCCTTGTTCCCTAACTCTGTACTCCTGCTTATTCTCTGTATTTCCCTACGCTCAGTCAAGGTCACTTAGATCCGCTAATTCTGGACTATTGCAAGTTCCCAGGACAAGACTAAAAAATAGAGGTGATCGTGCCTTTTCTGCCATTGGCCCTAAACTATGGAATATGCTCCCAGTTCATATCGAATTTGAATTTGAGAATTTGAGAGAGGAGTACAGTAATTTATTGACGACGGACTCGCTAAAACAACAGATACCATCATTGTGCACACGCACACACACACACACACACACACTTAACTCAGAGACTCGGAGAGAGAGAGAAATGCTCTGGGAGTTTTTTTTTCCACCACAGTGAAAAAGTAAGTGTTGATATTTTTGTAAACCCATTCATAACCTGTATGTTTTTCATCTCTCTAAAACATGCCGGATGATTTTTGTTTGAAAATAATATTTTATACACTTTTAAAGATCAATGTGCTTCAACTTTAGTTAGTATGAAAAATATTTGTGAATGACTAAATGTACATTTTATAACCATTTTAAAGATCAATGCTTTTTCAACTTGAGTCAGATTTTTAAATGCTCAGGAATGCGCGGGCTGGTTGGGAGGGAGGGAGGGGGATTCCGGCACCTCGCCTTTCACCAAATCTTCTGTAGTTATAAAAGTTATCATCCCCCGGTCAATAGGGCAAAACTAACCGTCAACTTAACATATTATTCCCCTAGTCAATAGTTCAAAACTAGCTGTCAACTTGATCAATCGCTAACAAGGGCAAAGGTCACCATCAATCATTTTGACACAAGCTACCGGCTATTAACTACTCACACACTCTCTATCTCTCTCTCTCACACACACACACACACACTCTCTCTATCTCTCTCTCTCTCCGGCCAGTGTGAAGGACTAAGATGGCGCCTGTTTGTGTGGCTGTTTTACCTTTGAACTGCTCCTATTTTAACTCTCCAGGCGGAGTAGCAACCATTTTAAAGAACATTTAAACTGTAGGCGCCTGCCTGCTTTTTCCTACTCCAGCTTTGAACTTAATGTTTTTGAATTTGATCTGAGCCATCCTGTATTGTGTGTAACACTGTGGTTTATCGCCCACCTACATATAACAAAGATTTTATTGATGATTTCTCTGATTATTTAGCCGGTATCATGATTAAATATGACCGGGTTTTAATTGTGGGGGATTTTAATATGTGTGCTGTCCCGAAAAGCCTCTGGTCAAAGCATTCTTAAATCTTGTGGAGTCTTTTAATCTAACTCAGTTTGTTGTTAGTCCCACTCACATACGTGGACACACATTAGATTTGGTTTTGACATATGGCCTGCCTATTAGTAATATCGACGTTTGTGATGCCATCTTCTCTGATCATTTGCCTGTCTTATTTGAGATATGTATTTCTCGTGACTCTAAAGTGACTGCTCCAAAACGTCGTTGTCGGACGATAAGTCCCTCAACTTCTCATTTATTTTCTGAGGCTTTCAATTTAATTGAGTTGGATTATTTGATGCCATCATGTGGGCTAACTACTGAAGAATTAACTTCATCGTTCTTTTCAACTTGCCATAGCATTTTGGATACTGTCGCCCCTTTCAGGACGGTTCGAGATAAATGTAGAGTCCAACCATGGCATTTTATTTGTATAAACGCACAGTATAAACTCAAAAATGTTGGAGTTTAGAGTAAATATAGAGCCTGAATGTGTTAGTGTTGTACCAGCAGAGGGAGACAAACACTAATGAAATATTAATTTTTCATAATTATGAGGGGAAAAAACAGTTCAAGCTCACTTTTGGAAAACAAACAATGGAAGCTTGAGTGTATACATCATGTTTTTAATAGTAGTTGTATTACATTTGTATTAATGTATTAAAGGGGTCATATGATGCGTTTCATGATTTCCTTTTTCTTTAGTGTGTTAAGTAGCTGTTTGTGCATGTATAAGATCTGCAAACTTACAAAGCTCAAAGTCTCCTACAAAAAGATGTATTGTATCTAATGCTGGTACACACTGTATGATTCTGCGCTGTTCCAGACGAAAGATGAGTGTGACGGGTCATGGTGGAGCGGTGTTTTGATTTAATAATCTTCATGTGAGAAAAGGCTGATTCACATAAATAAGTTGAGCCAAAAAGTGCAGTTAATGAGGTGGCACATCTTCTGATATTTGGATCCTTTTCTCAGCAAGAAGCTTCCAGAACTGTCCACTGGCCCTCGCCTTCAACCTGAATGTCAGTCTGCAGTGCTAAAATCTCATCCATCCAATGCTGATGGCTTCATCTGACATCTGTATCATCTGTTTCCTGCTGTTGTGGAGCGGTGTGGTGTGTCTGGGAGACTCATCAGGCAACCCAGTCTCACGGCAGTTCGTGATGTGGTCACGTAATTTAATCTATTTATTCGTGGCAGGGACACGTTAATTTCGTTATTTTGTAACTCCAGCACGTTTTTTAAACTAATGCATTTTCAATTGGATGAATCTTTCGTGAAACAGCACGATTCTTTCTGCCAATAGGGCTGCAGCACAGAAGCTGTTTATTCAACATTTATTCACGAGATCTTATCACGGTTATTAATTATGTATTCTATTATTTCAGTCTTTTCGGTTATTATTTTGAAGCTGGATTGCTTGGCTCTTTTATTGATATTTTTAAAACTATAGCGCTACATCTATCAACATTAATTTAGATGTTATCATTGTATTCATTCATTTCTTTATTTTAATAATATTAATTCGATCTTATTACCGGTGAAATATTACAGTAAACCAGAACACGGGCCAAGCGGGGCTCATTCTAAGCCCATTAGCCACAATACAACGCGGACATTCATATCACAGAATCTGACAGCGATCAGCAGTTCATTAACGACAGTAGCCTATAGGTTATCGCATTTTAAAGCAGCCTTTACAATATATTTAGAGTCTGAAGTTTTTAAAAAATTGAAAAGCCCAAAGATCTGTAGGCCTATCTCTGCTAAATGAATTTAACATACGGTCGTGATGCCCTTTATTTTAAGTTTTTTTTATTTTTTATTTTTTTTATTTAAACTATATTGTTACGAAATGTGAAAATGTGTAAAAGTAATGTGTCAAGGACTTGATATTGAATTCTGTAATTTTAAAAATTCAATAAAAATAAATAAAAATAAAAAAGAAACATAGCATCTTACAGCCAAAAAAAAAAAGTTTTCTTTTTTGTTTACAGTAAGTTAAGCTCCGAAATATATATTTTTAAAAGCTCTAGGGAGTTTCTTTGATGCCCTGTTATAAAAATAATTTTTTATTCGTTTAATGTTTTTATTCTTTTTTTTCACAATATCCGGATGACGGAACTCGCTCGCGCCAATTGCTATTTCCTCTCTGGAGTCGTTGATTAAGGTAGGTCAAAATTATTACCTCATGAACAAGTAGCCTATATAATTTGATGAAATATACATGCAAAAGGTTAGTCAAGTATGTGTCATGTTGCTGGGGTATTGTCTGCCTTATGCCCTATTTAACTTTTTGTGACATTGCTTTGGTGTTTCCATTTGTCTGATATAAAACCCTATAAAGTGCTAACTGCATGTCCTAGCATGTCACATGTTAGTGTAGCCTACTACTTCACAAACATTTTCTTAACTCTTACTTTTCGCTTTTCGTTTAATAATGTGATATTAACATTTGACATGCAGTAGACATGAAACTGTCACATTTTTCCTTTATCAATAGGCCTATATTGATATATCCTAAGGACTATGTTCTGTCTCTCATCTGGGCAACACACACACAGACACACAACTGTATTATTGTGTAAATGGCAGTTAAAAATCAGAGAAATGTTTACCCTTATAACAATGTCATCACGAACAAAAGTTCAAAACTCAGAAGAATGACTGGTTACAATTTGACCATTGAAATTAAGAAAGCACATAGCATCCCTTGCATAGTGTGATTTTAAATCATATAGTGTGATAATAATGCAGAATGTTTCTATGCGTAGCCTATATTATACATAAATAACTTTCTCTTTTTTGTTTCTTTTTTTCTCAGACAACATGTTTCTAATGAAAAGAAATGCCCCAACTGCCCCCAGGTCATGCCCTGTGTGTCACAAACGAGACTCCCGCGGTTCCTCCTGCTCACCACCAGAGGGAACTCTCTCCTGAATATTAAACCCTTTGAACTACATTTCCCACATGCCTGGTACTGATTACCTTACACCTGACTTTCATCAGTGGACTATTTAAGGTGCTCTCAGACTCACCCTCATTGCGAAGTTTTGTATTTACCCTGGTGATCATCTCTGAGCGTTTCTTCCTGTGTTTTGCCTTCCCGTGGATTACTTTTGGACTGTTTATTCTCATCTTGATTCTTTGCTGCCTGCCCTGGACTACATTCGCTACTGGACTGATTTATGTGAGTTTGCCGCCTGCCCTGATCTTATGCCTGTTTCTGGATTACGAGTTGCCTTATCTCTACTGTTGTGTTTGCTGGTGATTGACCCTGAGTGTACGACCACGATTATAATAAAACTGCAAATGGATTCTCATTCTCCTGAAGACTTATTACAGAAAACTTCGCCAACACACGATCCAGCAGTTCTGGTTCATATGTCCACGGAGATTTCCACTCAAGCTAATCAACTTGCCATTCATCAACATCAGCTAACCCATTTAACTACAGTAACGGAGGAGCTCGTCAGGACGCTACAGCGTTTGCAAATGTCTCTTCCACACTCCGCACTTCTCAACCGAACGTGAGTGTGGACGTCTCTCCACCACCTTCATTCACAGCTAACCCACGTCTGGCTCTTCCAGATAAATTTGATGGTAACCCAACGAAAAGTAAGGGATTTCTACTGCAATGTTCATTATTCATTGATCAACAACAAGCTATGTATAGCACCGATGCCAGCAAGATTTCCCTGGTATGCTCACTCCTCACTGGCAAGGCATTAGAGTGGGTAACGGCGGTTTGGAGAGAGGATGGCACTGCTTTTCCATCGTTTGGCATCTTTCTTCAACGATTCCGGGAAATATTTGAACACCCGGAGGGAGGTATGAGAGCTGATGATCAACTACTCGCGTTGAGCCAGGGCAGGAGTACCGCAGCAGAATATGCTTTGACATTTCGTACTCTAGCAGCACAAACCGACTGGGTAGAGAGCACGCTCAAACTGCTCTTTCGCAAGGGACTCAGCTTGGAGTTGCAATCCGAACTGGCCTGCCGAGATGAAGGGAGATCACTGAGTCAATTCATCGAGCTCACTATTCAGATTGACAATCTGATCCGTTCACGTCGTCCACTCAGAACGGTACCAACCAGCACACAATACCCAGTCACTCTGTCTCAAACTGAACCCATGCAGCTCGGATATACTCATCTGACTCCGGAAGAACGAGAACGCCGCATACGTCAACATCTCTGCCTCTATTGCGGTCAGCCGGGTCACCTGAGGGCTTCTTGTCCCACAAGACCACCTCTTCGTAACCCCTCGTCGGTGAGTCCTTGTGTTCAAGCACATCACTCCAATTCTTGTATCAAAGTACCTATAGTGTTGTCTCTAGAGGGCCATCATATATCCACAGCAGCTCTATTAGACTCAGGAGCAGCCGGGAACTTTATGTCTCATGAATTTGCTCAACAACTAGAACTCCCACTAATCTCTTGCAACTCTCAATTGGCAGTGGAAGCACTAGATGGAAGGCCTCTCGGTGATGGAAGGGTCCTGCACACCACCGTGGACCTTCAACTACAGACAGGGACACTTCACACTGAGATAATTCGTTTCTACATCATCACATCACCTCATAACCCGGTAATTCTTGGACTCCCCTGGCTACGTCAACATAATCCCCTCATTTCATGGAAGGAAGGTCGGATCATCAAATGGGACCCGTCATGTCACTCCAACTGTTTAACTGGCAGCCCTTCACTCTCCATTCAGAGCGTTACGCTAAAGGACGAACCTGTTCTTTTCCCCAGTCTTCCCATTGAATATTCCGACCTCGTCGAGGCTTTTAGCAAAAACAAGGCTATGGAACTTCCTCCTCACCGCTCAAGTGACTGTTCCATCGAACTATTACCAGGGACAACACCACCTAAGGGTCGAATTTTCCCCCTATCACAACCCGAATCAGAAACCATGAAGAACTACATCGAGGAGGAGCTTTCGAAGGGGTTCATCAGAGCATCCACGTCACCTGCAGCCTCTGGCTTCTTCTTTGTTAAGAAGAAAGATGGTGGTCTACGCCCTTGTATCGACTACCGGGGTCTCAACGACATCACTGTCAAGTTTCGATACCCCTTACCTCTAGTACCAGCTGCTCTAGAACAACTCCGCAATGCCAAGTATTTTTCCAAACTAGACCTCCGCAGCGCCTACAATCTCATTCGCATCCGGGACGGTGATGAATGGAAGACAGCTTTTTCTACCAGCACCGGTCACTATGAATATTTGGTTATGCCTTTCGGGCTGTCCAACAGTCCTTCAGTATTCCAATCATTCATCAATGACGTCTTTCGGGACATACTTGATCGTTGGGTTATTGTTTACATCGATGACATTCTTATCTACTCCAACACCTATGAGGAACACGTGCAACACGTAAGAACGGTATTACAACGACTCATTGATCACCAGTTATACGCCAAAGCAGAGAAGTGTGAATTTCACCAGACGACCACGTCATTTTTGGGTTACATCATCAGTCAGGAGGGAGTCGCCATGGACGAGAAGAAGGTCAAGGCCGTTCTAGACTGGCCACTACCAGTAACTTTAAAGGAATTACAACGCTTTTTGGGATTTGCTAATTTCTACCGACGTTTCATCAGAAATTTCAGCACGGTAGCCGCTCCCTTAACCTCTATGACTAAGAGAAATTCATCACACCTCAACTGGTCAACTACAGCACAGGAGGCTTTCGCAGAACTCAAGTCACGTTTCACATCTGCCCCCATCCTCCACCACCCTGATCCAGAACTCCCGTTTATAGTTGAGGTGGACGCTTCAAATACGGGCATTGGAGCCATTCTTTCACAACGGCACGGATCCCCATCCAAGCTCTATCCTTGCGCCTATTATTCCCGCAAACTTAACCCAGCCGAACAGAACTATGACGTCGGAAACCGGGAATTGTTGGCCATGAAAGCAGCTATGGAGGAGTGGCGTCATTGGCTGGAGGGGTCTAAACATCCGTTTGTGATTCTGACTGACCACAAGAATTTAGAATACTTACGATCTGCCAAAAGACTGAATCCCAGACAAGCGAGGTGGGCTCTCTTCTTTACACGATTTGACTTCACCGTTACCTATCGTCCCGGTTCAAAGAACACCAAAGCAGACGCCTTATCACGCCAACACGACGGTTTGAGTCCCATTAAATCCAAGGAAACCCTTCTTCCAGAGTCATTAATTGTGGCCCCAGTTCAGTGGGACATCATGACAGAGCTTACTCAAACCAATTCACAAAAGACCCCTCCTCCCGAATGCCCCTCCGACAAAACGTTTGTACCTCAGGATCTCTGTCAGAAAGTACTACAGCAAGTTCACTCCGTACTCAGCTCCGGTCATCCTGGAATTGCTGCCACTATTCACCTGCTTCAGAACAGCTTTTGGTGGCCAACCTTGCGGGCAGACACAATAAAATTCATTAACGAATGCATCACCTGTAACACAAGCAAACATCTCAGACAGTTACCATCTGGCCTACTGCAACCATTGCCAGTTCCTCACCGACCATGGTCCCATCTTGCCATAGACTTTATTACCGATCTCCCCAAGTCCAATGGGAATACCACAATACTCACTGTCATAGATCGCTTCTCCAAGGCCTGCCGGTTAATTCCACTTCCCAAGCTGCCTACAGCATTTGAGACTGCTGAACTCATGTGCAACTTTGTGTTTCGCTTTTATGGTCTTCCTGAGGACATTGTGTCGGACCGAGGGCCCCAATTCACATCCAGAGTATGGTCAGCATTCTTCCAACAACTCAACATCAACATTAGCCTCACTTCAGGATATCACCCACAATCGAATGGTCAAACAGAACGTCTCAATCAGGAGATCACCCGGTTCCTCAGATCCTATTGTCATCAGAACCAAGCAGACTGGAGCCGGTTCCTCATGTGGGCTGAGTATGCACAGAACTCACTCCAGAAACCCTCCACCGGACTAACCCCATTCCAATGTGTAATGGGCTTCCAACCTCCCCTATTTCCATGGTCAGGGGAACCTACCGAGGTACCCTCAGTCAACGACTGGCTCCAGAGAAGCGAAGACATCTGGAATCAGGCTCACACTCACTTGCTACATGCTGTCAGGAGACAGAGGTTGCAGGCCAATCGTCACCGTCGCCCCAACCCCGAATATACTCCAGGTCAATGGGTCTGGCTATCCACTCGAGACCTACGCCTCAGATTTCCTTGCAAGAAACTCAGTCCCAGGTATGTGGGCCCTTTCCAAATTGTTAGACAGATTACACCAGTTTCCTTTCGTTTGGCATTACCCTCTAATTATCGTATCTCTCCCACTTTTCATGCATCACTTCTTAAACCCGCTGGTGGTCCGAGAGCGGAGGAGGAGGAGAAGCAGACCAGTGACCAGGACCCCTCACCCATCTTGGTGGAGGGCGAGGAGGCATATCAGGTTCGAGATCTACTTGATTCCAGACGCCGGGGCAGGCTCCTCCAATATCTGGTGGATTGGGAGGGGTACGGACCGGACGAGCGATCCTGGGTTAATGCAGAGGACATACTCGACCCCACACTCATGACTGAATTCCATAGGACGCACCCGGAAAAACCGGCCCCTCGACCTCGAGGAAGACCCCGGCGTCGTTCGCCTCTTCGCGTCAGGAGCCGCTCGCAGGGGGGGGGCTCTGTCACAAACGAGACTCCCGCGGTTCCTCCTGCTCACCACCAGAGGGAACTCTCTCCTGAATATTAAACCCTTTGAACTACATTTCCCACATGCCTGGTACTGATTACCTTACACCTGACTTTCATCAGTGGACTATTAAGGTGCTCTCAGACTCACCCTCATTGCGAAGTTTTGTATTTACCCTGGTGATCATCTCTGAGCGTTTCTTCCTGTGTTTTGCCTTCCCGTGGATTACTTTTGGACTGTTTATTCTCATCTTGATTCTTTGCTGCCTGCCCTGGACTACATTCGCTACTGGACTGATTTATGTGAGTTTGCCGCCTGCCCTGATCTTATGCCTGTTTCTGGATTACGAGTTGCCTTATCTCTACTGTTGTGTTTGCTGGTGATTGACCCTGAGTGTACGACCACGATTATAATAAAACTGCAAATGGATTCTCATTCTCCTGAAGACTCATTACACTGTGCCACTAAGGT
The DNA here is from genome assembly GCA_030770095.1 of Gila robusta. NCBI lineage: Eukaryota > Metazoa > Chordata > Actinopteri > Cypriniformes > Leuciscidae > Gila > Gila robusta. The sequence goes on along the minus strand of JAVALU010000047.1, from coordinate 80,965 downwards.
TTGTAAGGCCTGTGGGGCAGAGCAGCCCAAGAAGGCTCGTTTGATGAAGAGGCTGCAGGCCCTTGATATGAAGAAGGGGGAGTGGCTTGGCAAGCTTAAAAAAACCCACAATGAGGCAGCCATGCGGGATGAAGCCATCATTTTGGTGTGTACAATTAACACTACCTTTTTTAATAGGGTCGCCACATTTACCAGTCCTGATTGAGTGACATTTTTGACAGAAGATCATAATATATTTTTCAAATTCTTTTATTTTTATTTTTGAAAAGAGCGATTTAAGCCAGATTTCTGAAATATAGGGTTTACCGACCTCTAAACAGTTTAAACACCAAATGCAACTTGAAGGTTCTCTTTCACTCAGTTACAGCCTAGTGCAGGCGTGTTAAACTCAAATACACGGTGGTCCAAAACTAAAAACTGGGTCCAAGTTGCGGGCCAGGTAAATCTTTATTGAAAAACTGACTTCAATTGAGCATGTGATTCCCCCTTTTAGTAGTATGTAATGAATGCACAGTTCTAAGAAGCTATATACATTAAAATAGAAAGATAAATATGGTTTGTAATCTGTGTGATTTTGATTGTATCAGAATTATTAAGTATTAAATATTGAACAGTAAGGAAATTGCACAGAATATCAGTGTTATCAAAAGTATTAAATGTTAAATATTGCACAGTAGGTGGGTAGAAGAAAGTCCGGGGATCGTGGGGTGAGTGTGGAGTCAGTGCCGGTGTGAGTTCAAATTGGTTATGGCTTTTGGGAACAGGCCAGCAGATTTAACCATTAAGGTCACTGACTGTTAACTTGACAGGCATTAATGAACTAAGTAACCTTTGCCAAAAAATCACTCCAGAACATTCTCATTCACGGCTCCGGCTGGAGGAATGATCTCCCCACCGTCATCCGGAACGCAGAATCCCTGACAACATTCAAAAGACAACCGAAAATGCATTTATTTCGTGAGTACTTAACCGTAAAAAACATACAGTATGAATAGGTTCACCAAAGTGAAGAACAAAGCTATATTGTGTATTTTACTAAATCCTGGATCCTAGATGTCCCACCTTCCTCCTCGTAGAACTAATCCTGTTATATTTCAGCCTCATTCCTGAATTCCATTTTTTTTCTAATCAAATTTGAACAGGTTGGAAGGCGAGTGAGGACACTGTCCTCACCCTGACCCTCACCCCCTGTGACAAGCAGGGCACCTCAGCAGAGGCGGGGCCAGAAAGCCTTGTGGAGGAGGCGGGGCCGGAAGGCCTCGTGGAGGAGGCGGGGCCTGGAAAGGCCTCAAGTGGAGGAGGCGGGGCTGGAAGGTCAAGTGGAGGAGGCGGGGCTGAAGGTCAAGTGGAGGAGGCGGGCTGGAAGGCCTCGTGGAGGAGGCGGGGCTGGAAGGCCTCGTGGAGGAGGCGGGGCTGGAAGGCCTCGTGGAGGAGGCGGGGCTGGAAGGCCTCGTGGAGGAGGCGGGGCTGGAAGGTCAAGTGGAGGAGGCGGAGCTGGAAGGCCCCGCTGTGGTGACGGGAGGCCTTTTGGAGAAGGTGGGGCTGGAAAGCCCTGCTGTGGAGGCAGAAGGCCTTGTGGAGAAGACGGGTAAAATACATCTACCTAAAAAAGGTAACTCTTACAGCTAACTACAAAGCTCTTAAAGCTACATTCCACTGTGTTTTAGTTAACTACTTGCTGTCTACCAGAGAGTTAGATTAGGCAGGGACAAATCATTTTTTAAAATTTGCATGCAACATCACAGTTTGACATATCCCCCTATTAGCCTAATTCAATTGAAGTTGGAGGGGCCGACTAGCATGTAAGCTAAAGGCTAGTTGTCTCCACCTGAAATCATTATCTTAGATAGGCCCAAGTACTTCTGTGATTTGGCCAAGCTAAGCTAATGATGTCAGTTGTTACAATGGAGTTTATTGCACACATAAGAAAGAGTATGGTATGTACTGTATCCAACAACTTTTTCAGCAGTTTTGCTGGGCAACTTCTCAACCGATTGATTTAGTTCTGATTGGGTGTTCATGGTCATTTTTGTGGTTGGACATAGGTTACACATGCGGGTGTGTGTGTGGTGTGTGTGTGTGTGTGTGTGTGAGCGAGCAAGTGAGTGTGTGAATGTGTGCCAGTTTTAATGAACATGTATAAAAAGACATACCTAGATAGTCCTTAATTGTTTGCCACTCCATACTTAGTTTGACATCTGATTTCTTCAAAACCACAGGGTCAACCGGGAAGAGAAAGCGGAAGTCAGGCATGTTTTGCATTTGTCAGGTTTTTTAAATGATCTTGTTATTTGTAATAAATTCTATGATGAGCAAGACCATTTCTGAATTGTTTTATTTTTTGAGTGGATATATGTATTTTTCTATCCCACAGAGCCAGAAATGGATAAAAGCAAAAAAAAAAAAAAAAAGTAAGTTTAAATGACTCTAATACATTTGCATTCAGACTTGATATTTGATTTCTTTGATGTGAATGCTTGACCTGGATATGTTAATGATGTTGTTGTGTTCCTAATTTGAGTTTTGATGCAAAGATGGCAAATAGTCAAATAATGTAAATATTGTATAAAGTATAGTCTACAGTCTCCTGACTAAAATACTTTAAATATCATGGTAAAACAGGAAACAGGAAACATGGTGGCTGTTACCAAAGCCTGATGCAAAAAATGTGTAAGCATGAATTGTTGTTCCTGTGATAGGGCCAAACAGAAGTACTTATTGAGTGGGAGCCTTGTGCATCATGGTGTGTTCTACTATATGACAAATACAGAAATAAGATTGCTCTGACTCTCTATTTCACTCTCACTCTTACACATGTTTTGAAGTCATACGCTTTTACCTAGACCTGTTTTGAATAATATGCAAATGTGTTTGAAGGTAACATTCCCAATCTAATAATTGAAATATCACATGTAACGTCATTCTTTCCCTTCTGTTTTCAGTGGGAAACAGTGGACTCCTACTTGGGAGCCCAAGGAGTCATTTGTTTAAGTTTTTTTAATTTTGTAATATATGTTGTTTTATTTATTTGTATTGTTCATTCCATATTCGATAACATTTTTTTATAGTAATTTTGTTATATTTCTATTCAAAATAAAGTGTTGTTTACAAGCCCTGAGTTGAAGATGGTAGATGTTCAACATTTTCTGCCATTTCAGAACTGGATAATTCAAGAATGCCTAACTCCATACAGAAACAGGTTCTTCTTTTGATATGTGGTTTATCAAGAGGTTAGTAAATTATTAAACCGAGCAAAATGTGTGCACAAATGGAAGCAGGACTCTTCATTCTCTCTATGAATACTCTTCAGTACATGCTGTAAATCAGATGCAATTTATTGTTTAAAAAAAAAAAAAAACCTTACAGATTATTTAAAATGATTGTGCAATATCCATAATGGTCATCACAAACACGTTTCCAACCTGGCAGTTTCCAACATTCATACAATAGAAGGTGATGTAGTGTGATTATTTACAATATTTGATAATTTGTGATTGTTTTGGGGGGTTGTGTGTGTGATTGATTTAGCTGAAACTTTATATTCTTGATGGTTTAAATGACCTTACATCTGTCCCTTTACTGATGTTTTACCAGTCACTGCTCCTGATAGGCTGATGTGGTCCCACTCCATTATTTGGTTTCAGTTCCATCAGTGGTCCTTGGTAAGGTAGATAAGTAAGTGTTGTACTGTTTTGGACATCCTCAATTTTTTACTTTACCAACTTCTGTACACCCACTGGAAAATGTCAGCTGAGCATTACATATTTGTCCCCCCCCCCAACCAGAAGCATGCTGAAGAAGCCGGTCTTTCTCGTGTCCCACTTCCCTTTAGAAGTACCTATCCACTGTTTGGTCGTTGATCCTTGGTAAGTACATCTTTCACTTTCATTTCACAGCCTCACAATATGTCTGTGAATGACTGTATTAATTTAATAAGTAAGGGATCATGTGTAGAACGCCAGTCATTATATTGAAAATAACTCCCTACAAGGCGAACAGGTCTTGCTTCATTCTGAAGGGACTTATTTCCCAATAATGACTGGCATTTTGGGCATAAATCTATGATTTTCCAATTTGATTTTTAGGCTCTCCTGTTATATTGTGGTGGTGAGACTGTAGAAGGACCCAAAAAGAAGACCCAAGATGAAAAGAATGCTCCAGTGGACAATGGTGGTGGTGGTGCCGCTTTTACCTCATGCCGCTTTTAGCACACGGCTGTCCAATCAAACAGCCTGTTAAGCCTAAACACAACTCCACACACCTGTCCACCTGTCATCTGCTTGCATCCCTGTAGTTTCCATTAAATGTATATTAAATTCAATTATTGCTAAATATTGAGATATTTTTGTCACTTTCATACATGCATGCATAGAGAAGACAATAATTGTGAGATACTTTTGTCACTTTCAAATAGACAACAAAAAGAAGCAATGTCTGTAAATGAAAGTAGTATGCATTACATTAATAAATATGGAATAGTTTTAAAGTTAGTATGTTAACAGTGTTTTATTGTTAAAGGTAGTTGTGCAGTTTGTGATCTGAGTTTATTTGATGGTTGTTGATGTTTACAGTCAAATAAATTATTCCCACTACTCCGGGTGTGCCCCCAATGTGTGTGGAGTGGACACTCTTCCTCTGATTGAATGTTCATGTATTGATAATCCATAGCATAAGTAACAATAAAAAATATTTCCTTCTAACAATGACTCTGTTATCACCCAATTACGCACTATCTCATGATTCTTATGCATTATAATTCAATGCATATTATAAGGTTCTGTAGTTTCATGCAGCCTGTTTATTGTTCTTTAGCCAAGCTGTACAGGGTGTTGCCTAGCAAAAGGTGTCAGAAGTACACATTTTTGATATATTTTGTATAATTACACTTTTAATCGTTTGTCATTGAATTATGTAGTTCATATAACATAGTTGCACATGAGATGGACCAATAACCGATATAATTATAAACCATATCTTAAGTAATTAGCATAAAACATTTCATAAAGATCTGACAGTGTTTTAAGGATTCAAGCCCTTTAAATGTGCCACTTTTTACACCTTCGGTGGTCTCTACTGAGATAACCTGGGGTCCAGGTGCAGTAAAATTTTCTCAGATGCTTCCTTCTATCTGGTTAAATATCATATATAATTTTATTGCCACACACACACCAGGCATATCATATGCAGAGATACAGTACAATTTCATGAGCATGTCATGAACAATAATCACGACCATAAAACATAAAGATATGTGCAACTTTGGCTAAATAAATTCAGATGTGTTTTGCTAAATATATCCAGTTTCAAAGCTGACCTGATTTGGCAAGTCAAGTCAAGCCATTGACAGAACTGGTTAGGGTTAGGGTTAGGAGGTTAGTCATTGTCACAAGCTATATGCTTTTAGAAAAATATATGGTTTTGGTTGTTGAATCAGCTTTCCTTCAGTGGTAAATAGGCCAAAATGTACCACCTGTAAAGTTGGTTCCACAATTTACAATATGTAAACTGTAACCCAAATGCTAAAAGCCTGTGCATGTCAATTCATATGAATTAAGACATGTTCTATCCTCATGCTTACTCCGGTGCATCATACTGCATACATAGCCCCATATTATATATTGATGAACTAATTCTCCAATGCTTCAATCTCATCCATGCCCTCATCACCTCCAGACTGGACTACTGCAACAGTACTCTCTATGGCAGTGTTTACTATGCTCCTGAAGGACCCCCAACACTGCACATTTTCTTTGTCTCCCCAATCAAACTAATTAAATGTACTATTATCATTTAATGACTCTAGTGCTGCTCTGTATTTGCATATACTGTACAGTTGATGTATGTTTAAAAAGAAAATTTATATATATATAGTATTTTTACATTTGGTCAACAAAAGTTCTGAAATCATACATAAACCATTAAAACGTCCATATTTTTGATTGATTATGATATAAAGAGGTGTGCTGTGGTGAAATAAACCTAATTATGCTTGTCTTTGGTGCTGTGGGAATTTTGATGCACAAGATATCTTCAACAACAACTGTTCAGAGAGCATATTTTTGACATATGTTGGTCAACAAAAGTTCTGAAATCATACACAAACCATTAAAACATCCATATTTTGATTGATTACTATGATAAAAAGAGGTGTGTTTTGAGATAAACCCAATTTCACTGACCTTACCAGCCGTGGCAAGCTTGATGTACCGGATATACTTGTAACACCTTGTACAGTATATAAGTGTTACACCCATTCATTTATGAAATGTCAGCATGCGGCACATATTTTGATTCAGGGACCTCCAGCTGCTTGTGTGTTGTCAGGAGGCGGAGCATAAGATTGGAAAAAAATTGATTTCTAGAAAGCGCTATAGTCAGTGAATGTGTAAGGTGTGATTTTACTTAGCTCATATATAAACCTTACAAGTCCAGAAAAGTGGAACAGTGTAACCCTGACCAGGCTCCTTTTTGCCCAGGCAAAATGAAATGGGAGACCACACATGGATTAAGATACAAAAAATAGTGATTTATTACAGTAAATATATGAGATGAAAAATGAGAAATAAGCAATAATCAGTATAAATGATATGGTATGAAATAAAAGTGTGGCGTAATCAGTCATATGGCAAAAAGGCGAACAAAAAGCAAAACAATGTGATACAGGAGCGGAATAGCAGCCATGAAAGTCCCTCACACTGCCCAGGCTGCACTCAATCGATTACAGACACCGGCCGGTAGCTCCTCCCTGAGAGACACAGACACAAACAGAGTAAACATTAAACATGTCCCTATTCAAACTCGGAAAACAAATGTAGTATTAATGTTATCTTTACTCAATCTGACAGGTTAAAAAATAAGTATTAAAAATTACACTTTTCACATAATCATTACCTGCACTCCTCCTCTTCATTTTCACTGGTGTCTGGACTGCTGAAATCACTCTCATTTTCCTCTTCCAGCTCTATAGCAGAGCCCTGAGGGCCCAAAACAGCCTTGTATTGAAGATGCACCTCTTTCAACGTATCTGAAACTTCAGATAGACGTCTTCTGCAGAGACAGGAAAGGCCGTTGTTTTGCTTGTCTGTAAGTGAAAAGTGCAAAACATCCAAATTACCATGACATACATTTACATTAATTCATTTAGCAGATGCTTTAAGTTAAACCCAAAGTAGGACAACAATATGCAAGTGCTATGACCTTTCTCAGTTTGATCTAATGCAGTACAGAAACGTTTTTGGGTTTATTTTTTGAAGAGAATAGTTATGTTAGTATACTAGATCAAGTGCTTTTGAAAAAGATGCATCTTCAGATGTTTCTTAATAGTGGCTATGGACTCAGCAGCTCTGGTTGAGATAGGCAGATCATTCCACCAGCAGGTAAGTCATGGTAAAGGTCTGAGAAAGAGATTTTGAGCTTCTTTAAGATGGCACCACAAGACGTTGTTCGCTTGCAGAGCGCAAGTTTCTGGATGGCACACACCCACCTTGCTTTGTAATATTTGTTATAACTCATCAAAATTAGATGGTCAGTGTAATGTTTTTCAACTGCTTTCTAGTAAGATATGTCTGTTGTTAGGTAAAGCTAAAGTATGGTGTCATTATCACCATTACTTCCTTGGTTGATTGGTATGGTTACAAAGATGAAACTTGCCTTCCTCTGAAGTCTTTCTTTTAAGAGTTGCCTGCAACTTCTGCAACCATGAGCAGTGCTGGGCCATCTCCTGAACAAGTATTGTCCTTTCCTCCTCCAGTCTCATTTTCAGCATGGCTTTGTTGAAAATTTTTAACTTGTCTTCGATTTGTGCTACAACAGAAGTAAAGAAAATGTATAAATAACAATTTGACTTGAATCTTTACAAAATAAATCAGATGCCTCAGGAAACTCCCTTACCGCTGCCATGAACCTCCCACGGCCATGTTGGGGACGGGTTGTCTCCTGATAGTGACTGCTCCACTTCATTTAGATCAATTGCCATAGCAGGCTCATGACTGTTATAGGTCTCTATGTCTTTCAATAGCAGTCTCTTGCTCTCAGCAATTTTTCTCCGCAGGCGGTGACGGAACTTGCCGCTATCTGTAAAGACAAGCAGAAGGTATAAAAAAATGACCAAAAATACAGTGAGCAATTATCTATAGACAATGTCATTCTACCATTTTGGCGGTATAGAGCCTGCTTCCGCTGCCTCACATTAAGGTAACGTCCCTCAATGGACTGCTCTAGGGAAGTACCTGTTGTATCTGGAAACACAACACAAAAACACAGGCTTACAGAGATAGTGGCATGCAGTATACTAAGCAGTAGACAGCTTAAATATCATGATCTATGATCGCCGCCAATGAGGAAGCACAAAGAGAAACATGTTATTGGTTGAAACTTACCACCAGCTGCCCATTCCCTCACATCACACACACCCACACTGCTTCATCGGGGCAAGCCAAGCTTTCTTTAAGCTCCACTAGACTTGCAGTCTCCTCCTGAAGCCTCTGGCAAGTCTAATTCGACAGTTAAACAATACAGTTACACAAAGCTACACAATAACCACAAATTGAAACCATTTACAGAGAACAGACCTTCACATATCTTGCAGACAATGCCGATGAAGTGTTGTGAATTTTTTGTAGTTCCAGGCCATAGCATGGATTGTAAGCATATCCACACGTGCTGTTGAGAGTAAATGTTGAGTGAAAGTCATACAATAAGCAATAAAAAAAATTAGATTAGAAGAGAAATTCTACAATTACCTCCTTTCGACATGTATTTAGTTGTTAAGGCACAGCGGGAGAGGTAGCTGTTCACCTGTTCAACTTCCCCCTGCAGTTGACCCTGCTCCTTCTTGATTTTTGCCACTCCATGTAACCTAGAAGAAGGCATGTAAGGGATAATGTAATGTCCGCCGATCATATCGAATAATAAGTAACGACAAGGCGAACCGGACCCTGACACGCAGCAGAGGGACTTATTTTCCGATGATAGTTAAGCATAATAAACACTGAACATACCTCACACTTAGAGGAATGTGCTGTAGCGTGCATGACGCTTAGGAAAGGCCTGGTTGATGTTAGCCCCTGGAGATCAGGAAGGATGTTTGCGGATTTGTGTAAATATGGCCAGTATTTACACATTACATCCATGGCGATAAACCTGGCTTTAAACTCATCAACTCCTTGTGCAGATACATGGGGTAGGCAAAGATTTCACCTAGGGATATAAAAAATATTATAGTACATTCTGAAGGGAACATCATAATGGGAAACTCAACCAAGCAGGGGTATAAGCTGCATACAAATAACAATACAAAGTTACATTTAACAGCAAACAATTTATTATAATCTCACCTCTGAACATATTGAGCGCTTTAAGGAGGAAACCATGCCGACACACCGCAACCTCCATGCCCTCTTCGTCCAACTTGAAGGTCCTCCTAGAAGTCTCCTTCGCTGCTGTCCACGAGGAGCTCCCACATCTGCCTTGTCCAGGTAGCTGTGATGTAAATGAAACACACTATAAACACACTGTATATACTCCTTGTAATTTGAAGCTGAGGGCAGTTTTTGTCACACAATCTGGGCTGTAAAAGCATTCTAATTGATTTAAGAAATAATTTGAAACCTGCCTGTTTCACAGCTTTATGCAAGACATCAACAAATGTTGACACAGATGTGTCTTCTGCAATAAATGCTCCTTCAAAAAACGAAGAGTCGGAGCTGAGGAAGAAACCAAACAGAACATTAATCCATGCTGAATATTGCATATAAAAAAATCCAGATCAGTCTATACTGGAAGAAAAAAATATCACCTTCCGCTTCTGAGAAACCGGTATAGCTTCCTGTTGCCATCCACAGAGATTGCCAGCATGTCTGGGGTGCAAGCGGGGCAGGTGAAAGGTGCACCGCAGGACATGCTGTCTTCCTCAAAAGCACAATATGAAAATTCGAGGAAGCTGCGCTGCAGGGTGTCCCCGCACACTGGTCCTGACTGAAAGATGCATTATATTAAATGTTACTTTGGAGATGTCTACATATGGTAAAGAATTCTATAATATGGTGAACACTTACCCGCCCACCACACTTTGTACGGTGCTCCAGCAGCTTTGCCAAGGCTTGTCTGGACAGTGCCGGAGCGATGACTTTTAGTTCCCTCACACTAGGGGTGTGACGATAACCGCATCACCGCAATATCGCGTGAATGAGATGCCTACCGCGGTGTGAGGTCATCACCGCACTTTTTTTTTCTGCTGAAAGTTTTCTGTACCTCTTACTTCAATACATGTTGTTAAATGTGTAGTTCATTCCAAGCGCACTGTATCTTTTTTATGGGCATTAGCGATGCTCAATTCACAAATGAATCACTCTTTTGAGTTGATTCTGTTTAAAGACTTAATCAAGTTGGCTGATCTGTCTAAATCGGTTCGCGAATCAGTCTGAATGATCTGTTCGGTTTCTGCACGCACTGAATCCTCTGAAGCGCTTTCAATTCACACTCGACTCGGAGTCGTAACAGGAAGATTTAAAAACATCAAGAGCGTTGGATGAAGTGGCTGTGGACCTACAGTCTAGTGAAAGCAAATCTGCAAATGCATCATATTTTTGCCAGCGTAAGATCTTTATTAGTTGAACATCTTCGTAAGCTGTCTGTGAATGAGTGATTCCACAGGACGAGACAATCCATTTCATTCAGGTAATACATTTTACAACCAAACAGATTATTACGCGACGATAGCACTACTACAAAGTATAACATTATCCGTTTTTGGACATATACATTATAGGCTACATTAAATAAGCTTGTCCACAGTTTATGAAATGAACCCCACCCCGCGGTAATGTGTGTGTATTGCGCAGTGGCGTGCGAACTCGACTTGAAAAATCCCTTTGCCTGCCTTAGACACTGTCAGTTAACCAGTTTAAACATGCTTGCAGAAATATACATTTGATTACATTTTGGAAAACAGACAGAAGAAGATCCGTCGGTCCGTGTATCTTTTGGTCATTTGATTTCCTGTTAGGAATGGAAAAACGAGAAATTAAAAACAGCTCGTCTATTCGTTTTTTTTCTTTAGTTTAAAAAACGAAAAATGAGATTTTGGCTCGATTTTTCATTTTTCGTTTGTGGTTTACAAATCGGTTTATGGGTTCGATATTTCAATCGCACACGTGGGCGGCGCTGACACGCCCCTTTCATCTGATTGGTCAAATCGCTCCGCCTTCAGTACGAGCTTTTCTTTCTGTCAGGCAGAATAAGAGTCAGTACACGAGTGCGGCACTGACAATGCACTTTAATAAAATAATGTCTGAAACTGCACTCACTGTTAACTACGCACAGTATTTTAAACAGAAATATGTTGCTGGTCACGTAATTCTGCTCCTCGGATTCTTTCTGGTGGTTGAAGTGAATATCATAGGCTGTTAAATATAATTTTTAACAAAAGATGCAATGGATATGAAAAAAAAAAAACTCTTATCATAAATTTTATACCCTATATATTTTAAGGTGGAAAAACAATTTCAAGAAAGAATCCTTGATCAATGCATTCAGTTTGGCTGGAGCAAGGTGTTCAAAAGTAAAAATCAACTCTATACCCCTTTCATAAAAATGTTTGACAATTGAGAGCTGCTAGATACAATCACAGACTGAATGAGTCTGAGGTACCTAGGCTCATATAATAGTCTACAGAGTGATTATTATAGCCTAAATATTACTTCGACCATTAAGGTTCAGTGGATTTTTTTGTATGTACGTATTAATACATAGAATAGGACTAGGACCCAATGTAGGCACTCTACTTCATTGCATCTGAAAATTTATTTTAAAAAAATTAAACGCCTAAAAAACACCTACCCTGGCTTCAGTCAGAGCATGTTCTAAGCTCATTTCAAGAGCCACCCGTCTCCCCTCCATGTAATTGTCATCTTGACAATCGGTGACACGTGTAGTGGTCATCACAGAAACGAGGGGCAGACAGAAAAAGAAGGACAGACACAGAGATGGACAGACAGAGATAAGAGAAACAGACAGAAATGAGAGACAGACTGAAAGACAAACAGTGCACAAATCCAGAGAGGTTGGCGCTTAAAAGGGCCTTTGGTTGTGGTGGTGTACTGGTAATCTACTAGTATGTGGGTAATGTTGGAAGAATCTAAAAAAAAACAAAAAAAAAAACACTTGTTTAAGAGGAGGGAGTTAATGGGACAGAGACAATGAAATGACTTGATGGATAAAATATAACATTTTTGTGACTTATGCACAGAGCTAAATATACCTTTTTTTAATGAGCACCTTTTTTTCCATATTGAAAAATTGTGATTCACCACAATAGTAGTTATGAATTTGTATAGTTTATTATATAATTTTGCGTGGATTTTTAACAATGATACGTTAGGCTGTAAAACTAACGTTAACCAATCTGGCAACATTCTGAACATTTATAATGTTGGATAATAATTGTGGGCTAATGTAATACTGAAAATCTTATATTCCCCTATGATTGTAGGCTACCTTAGCCTAACGCAGTGTTTCTCAACCTCTCCTGCAGGGACCCCCATGACAGGACATGTTTTTGTTTTTAACCCTAAAATGGCACACTGATTCAATTAGTCAGCTACACATTAAGCCTTTGAGCCTTTAATTAATTGAATCAGGTGTGCCATTTCAGGGTTTAAAACCAGAAGTGCTCGAATTGAGGGGGGGAGGGGGGGATCCGGGAACCACCATAAGGTATTTAGGGACCCCCATAAGAAGTAAAAAATATTAATTAGGGGGGTCCCTCAGATATTTTTATTTTAGTAACAAATTATAATTACAAATTGATTAAATGATGCAATGGATACGGTAAATTCGTGAATGGATTATTGACAATTATTTTTTTAAAGTTGGCTTAGTTGCCTGCTCTTTAAATTGAAAACGCCCCGCCACTCAAAGAGTGCTGTGCGCAATGACATCGTTTGACTGGACAGGGGACTGTTTTGATTGGCGCGCTCCGTTGGAAGCTATTTGTAACTTTTAAAAAAATGGAGAAAATTAAACCTACACTCGGGTCGGGTAAGGAGAATGCTACTTACCGACTTTTTTGAGGGGTTAATGTCTCTTATATTTATCTTTCTACTTTTAATATCTAACGGTACCCCACTCCCATATCGGGTGGCTTTTGTATTCCTTGCGTAAAATTGGGAATTCATTTAGGCTTAAGTTACTTTTTTTCTTTATTAATAGTCCTGGTTCTACGGGAGTTGCCTAGAAGATCTCGACGGAGATGGTTAACAGCTTTGTAGTTAAAGGGATGCGATCGTTTGTGCTTTCTATGCTTTCTTATGTCCATTCAGAATTTGTATAACAACTTGTTTTTCATTGCTGCCAGCCGGGAACCATTGGCCACGTTAAACACAAAGTTTTGGGAGTTACATAGCATTTATGCGGGATTCACTCTTGAAATAGCAATAATTGACATTGATTGCCATGGCATTGTTTGTTTCTGAATAAAGCAGCCTTTTTCACTGAAATGGTCGTTGAATAGTTGCTGACTCACTCATAACAGTGCTTTCCCGCCACCCCTACTGGACGTAACTGTGTAAAAATCGCATGTGCTGAAATAGTTGAAAAATCCCCACCAACACACAGACTGACAGCCTGTTTTGTCACAATCTATATGTTTAATATCTAATAAACAAGTTTCATCCATTTAATCAAGTCTTTTGGAACAAACATTATTATCACAGTGTCACATAATCCACATTAATCATCCAGTTGTTTTTAGGGTAAAAACTACATTGGTAAAAAAAGCTAGAATCATTCTGTTGGATGTACACTACTGTTCAAAAGTTCAAGAGTCTCTTCTGCTCACCAAGCCTGCATTGATTTGATGCAAAATACAGTAAAAACAGTAATTTTATGAAATATTATTACAATTTAAAATAATAATACAATAAAATATCATTTATTTCTGTGATCAAAGCTGAATTTTCACCATCGTTTCTCCAGTCTTCATCACATGATCCTTCAGATCTGAAATATAAACTTTTGTAGCATCATACACTACCATTTAAAAGCTTGTGGTCAGTAAGAATGTATTTTTAAAAAATGTTGGGAAAGAAATTAATACTTTTTATTCAGTATGGTTGCATTAAATTGATCAAAAGTGACAGTAAAGACATTTATAATGTAACAAAAGATTCTATTTCAAATAGAAACTGTTCTTTTGAACTTTCTATTGATCAAAAATCCTGAAAAATAAAATAAATGTTTATTACATAAATGTTTGTTGATCATCAGATCATCATATTAGAGTGATTTCTGACGGATCATGTGACCCTGAAGACTGGAGTAATGATGCTGAAAATTCAGCGTTGATCATGCATTTTACTATATATTCACATAGAAAACAATATTTCACAATATTACTGTTTTTTTTTTTATCAAATCAATGCAGCTTTGAGCAGAAGAGACTTTTAAAAACATTTTAAAAAATAAAAATATTGAAACCAAAACATGGCATTGTCTAGTGTGCAGGTAAAGAGGACCTCCAAGGCAAGCACAGTCCATTCCAGTTTAGCAGAGGGCAGTGGCAGGAGCTCAGCACAGGTTAGCAGCGACAAGATCTCAGAAGAGGACAAATGCAGTGATAACAGCTTTATATGGGTCTGTACCACCAACAGCAGCTCAGCACAGGTCAACAAAAGCAAAGAGCAGGTCAGCAACAGCTCAGAACAGCTAACTCCCACCAACAGCTCTGAACGGCTCAGCACCACAAAAACTCAGAGCAAGGAAGTTGATAACTGGAGAAATCAGTTAGAGATATGGAGGAAACAATACTCCCCATGGCTGTACATCAATGAAAACAAAATTGGATGTATTGCATGTAGAAATGTTAAACGAATGTGTACAAACAAAAAAGGTGTTCAAGTGGCAGAAGAGTGGGCTTTAGGGAGGGTCCAAGCAATGAATGTATGTGCCATGAGAAAAAATATATACAAACACCGGGACAGTCCAGGCTCATCAGAGGGCTCTAGAAATTGAAGCCCAGAAAGAAAAAGAGATCCTCCCCACACTAACAGAGAAGGTTAACGATGAGCTTGTCAGAGAAACAGCCAACAGTATAAGAACAGCCTACTTTGTGGCAAAAGAGAGATTAGCATTCAGTAAAATGAGCAGACTGATAATGCTGCAAGAGGTCAGTGGAGGAAAAATGGGCCCTTCACACCGATCGGATCATACGTGTATCGCTATGATTGAACACATTGCCACTAAAATGAAAAAGTCAATGATAACCGCATTGAAGTCCAATGATTCTTTTGTGAGTTTGACAGTTGATGAAAGCAGTAACTTTGGCAAAAGCTATTTAATAATTTACTTGAGAGCAGATGTGACAGGCAAAGATGACATTGAAAACATTTTCCTTGATCTTGTAGAGCTAGATAAGGGAACAACAGCAGAAGCATTGTATCAAGCTCTTAAGAAAACCCTTTTGACAGCAGGTTTGGAAGATGAATATTTAAAATCACACCTGATCAGCATCGCCACAGATGGAGCATCAGTCATGACAGGAAGAGAGAGTGGACTGATTGCAAAGTTGAGAAAAGACTTCCCTTCATTGAAGAGCATTCATTGTCTTGCACACAAGCTAGAGTTGGCAGTGCATGATGCATGCAAGTCTGTAACTGGATGTAACCACTTTGCAAACTTTATTTCAAAGTTGTATACGTTTTACCACCAATCTCCAAAAAATGCCAGACTGCTCTATGATGCTGCCACTCATGTTAACATCTCACTGCTGAAGATTGGGCAGATTTTCTCCATGCGCTGGGTTGCCAGCAGTTTCAGCACTGTCAGAGCTGTTTGGCGGGACTTTCCAGCACTTGCCACACAAATGCTAAAAGCTTCTGTGGATGTTTCCCGCACTGATTTGGATCGACGAAAATGCAGTGGACTATTAAGGAAACTCAGCGGCACAGGTTTTGTTAAAGACCTTGCACTGATGAAAGATGTGCTGCGTGAGTTACAAAGCCTCTCTCTGAAACTGCAGAATCGAAACACATCTCTCACTGATGCCAGTCGGTGGACTCTTTTGACTATGGAGGTCCTGGAGGCCATGAAAACAACACCAGGAAAGTCATTCGCAAAGGCAGAAGGGAGGATAACAGCATGCATGTTCAAAGGCATCACACTAGAAGCCACCAAGGAGAATATCAACAAGAGGCAGTTCCTACAGGCCGTCATTGATAATCTCTCTGTACGTCTCCCTGACTCAGACCTTACTGAGCTTCTGACTCCACTCGAACCATCCTGTTGGCCCAAAGACCGTAATTCCCTTGTCCTGTATGGTGAAAAGGAAATTCATGACCTTGCTAAGCATCTAGGAGTAACCACCAGAGCTGCTGTTGAAGAGTATAGGTTGTGGAAACTTGAAGGTAACAGTCCTGGGAAGACGATCAAGAGGCTGATTACAGCTAGCAAAACCTACCTGGCCACCTCAGCTGAATGTGAACGCGGATTTTCAGCCATGAGTGATACCGCAAACTCCACTGAGAAATTGCCCTCCAGTGGAGCAGTTTGACCCAAAATCGTTTGTGCTCTCTTGGTTGAAAGACGGCCATCGGCTGTCAACTGCAACCTAAACAGGAAGGCAAGCACAGACAAAACCAGACAGACCACTGTGGTCTGTTCTAGATTAACATTTTTTCTTTCACCAACATTGCCTGTCACATGTGAACTCTTTGCTCTGCCATCTACCTTGTTTGCTTGCTTGGGCTTCCCAGAGCATTAAAAAAACCACTCCTGATGCTTGTTTGTAAAGCATTTGGTGTACTTTAAAAAATACTGCAGTGACAATCAGTCTTTGTCTGGCCTGAATGTTATAAATACTTACTATCTGTTTACTCATGGAAGGACTCTTCGTCTTGTGTTTTCCTGGATGTTATTTGTGTCTCAGATATGACTTGATACGTGTTTTCTGTAACACATTATATATAGTTAACTTATGTTCAGTTCTCCATTTCAGTTGTGGGAAAAGAAAGTGAGTTTATATATACTTTCTGTTGAAGAGGTCATTTCTCATTTGAGATTTTTGTTATCCCTGCTTCTGAAGAAATTGGATGCTTACCAGTAAATACTTACCGGTCCTGAGTTTTGGTTTATGTCTTCATCCACTGGTTCCTGAAATTACTTTGATGTTTGTTATGGATGAATCCTGAGTTGACTTTTGAGAATCTCCTGGACATGCCTATGTTAAACTTATAAACTATTCCAAAGACTGTATCCTGTTTGCCCAGTTGTCCTGTACTCTTTGAGTAAAGTTCCCGCACCTGGGTTCATACCTATCTACATCATTACAGCCTGATAGTATTTTTCCATTCTTTTGCTAATGTTTAAGTAATAAAAAAGTTGTGAAGATAGATATCCTTTTGAAGTTACTCACTGCTCTTTTATCACTGCTTTCGGAGACATTATGAAATAATTATTCCTGTGCCACTGTTGAATCTGACAGTGATACCATCCAGTGAGTCTGGAAGCCACCTGATTATTTTCTACTGTTTTTGAAACATTTCAATGTATTTTGAAGTTACTTGCTTTTACGGGTCTTCAAGAGCCTTATATGTAGTGCCCTGGTATATTTGCCATAGTTGCTGTTTTGGGTCTGCTGCCCTCTAAATCCAGTATTACTTTAGTAAGTAATTTAAAAGAATAATTATATATATATATATATATATATATATATATATATATATATGTAGCCTATATAATTCTTTATCAAGAGTTTTTAATAAATAAGATATATTTATGCATATTATGATCAAATATATTGTATATTTTGTATAAAGTCTATATTGCAAGACTAAACCTACATAACCCCCCCACCCCCCCCACCCCCCCCCCCTCCCCCGTAAAAAAAAACTTGGGGACCCCCCATAGACTTGACTCAATTCGAGCACTGGTTAAAACAAAAACATGTCCTGTCAGGGGGTCCCTGCAGGAGAGGTTGAGAAACACTGGCCTAACGTTACATGATTATATGCGACAAAAATGAACTTGAATTCAATTAACATTAGCTAACTTTGCAAGCCTGCAAAAAACGTATTTTGGTGCAGAAAACTATAACGTCTTCAATCATTTATTGTCATAAGAATGAAATGGCCACCTTACAAAGTTTCTAAACACAACTTCTTGTCCTAATTCAACAGTTTTTGATGTGTAAGTTACATGTAAGAATAGTATCCATCTCTATTAATTAACTCTTCTACTTACCGAGTGGAAAATCGCAATGGACCTTGGGATCGATCGACCCATACGGTGACGTCAGCGTTATTAATTAGAAGATTTAATAATAATAAAAAATACAAATGAAACTGATTAATTGAACACAATCGTAGCAAAAGATATGTATTTATTAAAATCAGCAAACCTCCGATAAAAATACGTTATGGAGCATGCTTAATGCAGTCAGCGACAAGAAAATGCTTTAACTGCTTATATTAACGTTACTTGCACGCGCCTTGGAACGTTGTTAAACTCACCTTAATGCCGTTTTACCTGCAGTTGAACGTTGGTTAGGTCAAACTCACCTCTGATTTAAGGTTTACCTGCAGTTGAGTGTTGTTAAACTCACCGCTGAATGCGGTTGCACATCGTGTGCGTTGTTAAACTCACCGTTGATGAACGCGCTAAACCTTTGCGCAGAGGGCACTTTGTAATCAGATTGCAAGGGTTTTTAAACATCAAAAACCAGTTGGAGGGCCAGATAAAAATGATCTAGTGGCAGCCATTTGACTCGCCCTGAATATTTTTTTTGGGGGGTCGTGCTGACCCAAGACGTCAAATTTCAACGCTGCAGGGTTCCAGAAAGAATCGTGCTGTTGCACGAAAGATGCATCCAATTGGAATGCATTAGTTTAAAAAACGTGCTGGAGTTACGAAAATAAGTAAATTAACATGGCCCTGCCACGAATAAATAGATTAAATTACGTGACCACGTCACGAACTGCCGTGAGATATATATATATATATATATATATACGAACACTCCTCCCGCTGAATCAGCTCTCAGTTCATATATATATATATATATATACGAACACTCCTCCCGCTGAATCAGCTCTCAGTTCATATATATATATATATATATACAGGTCCTTCTCAAAAAATTAGCATATTGTGATAAAGTTCATTATTTTCCATAATGTAATGATAAAAATTAAACTTTCATATATTTTAGATTCATTGCACACCAACTGAAATATTTCAGGTCTTTTATTGTTTTAATACTGATGATTTTGGCATACAGCTCATGAAAACCCAAAATTCCTATCTAAAAAAATTAGCATATTTCATCCGACCAATAAAATAAATGTTTTTAATACAAAAAAAGTCAACCTTCAAATAATTATGTTCAGTTATGCACTCAATACTTGGTCGGGAATCCTTTTGCAGAAATGACTGCTTCAATGCGGCGTGGCATGGAGGCAATCAGCCTGTGGCACTGCTGAGGTGTTATGGAGGCCCAGGATGCTTCGATAGCGGCCTTAAGCTCATCCAGAGTGTTGGGTCTTGCGTCTCTCAACTTTCTCTTCCCAATATCCCACAGATTCTCTATGGGGTTCAGGTCAGGAGAGTTGGCAGGCCAATTGAGCACAGTAATACCATAGTCAGTAAACCATTTACCAGTGGTTTTGGCACTGTGAGCAGGTGCCAGGTCGTGCTGAAAAATGAAATCAGATGGAAGCATGAAGTGCTCCAAAATCTCCTGATAGCTAGCTGCATTGACCCTGCCCTTGATAAAACACAGTGGACCAACACCAGCAGCTGATATGGCACCCCAGACCATCACTGACTGTGGGTACTTGACACTGGACTTCAGGCATTTTGGCATTTCCTTCTCCCCAGTCTTCCTCCAGACTCTGGCACCTTGATTTCCGAATGACATGCAAAATTTGCTTTCATCCGAAAAAAGTACTTTGGACCACTGAGCAACAGTCCAGTGCTGCTTCTCTGTAGCCCAGGTCAGGCGCTTCTGCTGCTGTTTCTGGTTCAAAAGTGGCTTGACCTGGGGAATGCGGCACCTGTAGCCCATTTCCTGCACACGCCTGTGCACGGTGGCTCTGGATGTTTCTACTCCAGACTCAGTCCACTGCTTCCGCAGGTCCCCCAAGGTCTGGAATCGGTCCTTCTCCACAATCTTCCTCAGGGTCCGGTCACCTCTTCTCGTTGTGCAGCGTTTTTTGCCACACTTTTTCCTTCCCACAGACTTCCCACTGAGGTGCCTTGATACAGCACTCTGGGAACAGCCTATTTGTTCAGAAATTTCTTTCTGTGTCTTCCCTCTTGCTTGAGGGTGTCAATGATGGCCTTCTGGACAGCAGTCAGGTCGGCAGTCTTACCCATGATTACGGTTTTGAGTAATGAAACAGGCTGGGAGTTTTTAAAAGCCTCAGGAATCTTTTGCAGGTGTTTAGAGTTAATTAGTTGATTCAGATGATTAGGTTAATAGCTCGTTTAGAGAAACTTTTCATGATATGCTAATTTTTTGAGATAGGAATTTTGGGTTTTCATGAGCTGTATGCCAAAATCATCAGTATTAAAACAATAAAAGACCTGAAATATTTCAGTTGGTGTGCAATGAATCTAAAATATATGAAAGTTTAATTTTTATCATTACATTATGGAAAATAATGAACTTTATCACAATATGCTAATTTTTTGAGAAGGACCTGTATATATATATATATATACGAACACTCCTCCCGCTGAATCAGCTCTCAGTTCATATATATATATATATATATATATATACGAACACTCCTCCCGCTGAATCAGCTCTCAGTTCATATATATATATATATATATATATATATACGAACACTCCTTCCGCTGTACCAGCTCTCAGTTCATATATATATATATATATATATACGAACACTCCTCCCGCTGTACCAGCTCTCAGTTCATATATATATATATATATATACGAACACTCCTCCCGCTGTACCAGCTCTCAGTTCATATATATATATATATATATATATATATACGAACACTCCTTCCGCTGTACCAGCTCTCAGTTCATATATATATATACGAACACTCCTCCCGCTGTACCAGCTCTCAGTTCACTGCAGATGAACACAACATCAATAACACGAGCTGCAGGAAAGCAGTGTCTGCGCACTTTAACTCTAACTTTAAAACATGGGTAATAAATACAAGTCTTTCCTTACCTTGGCCATGGATGAAGAACGCGCAGTACATATTTTTATGTTTGTGTAGCCATTAAGGACTGGGACAATGACAGGGCTTGTAAGTAAATGTCCACACCAAAGACGTCACTGCTCATAAAGGGGTCAATGTTGGCCCTCAAATGCTCCTCGACTGTTTGATGCAAATCCTGAGGAGTTACTGGAACCTCAACAGCCTCGGAGTCTGGTTCTGCAAAAGGTCCATCCCAATCAATGCCCCAGTTTGTGACATCAATCTGTTGAAACATGATTCAGATATTGTACCAAGTAATCAGTTAAGTAGTCTTGTCTGCAAAAAACTGGACTTTAAAAAGGACATCAAAGTGTAACCTGGTCAGGATTTTCTTGTTGCCCCGAAAGCAGACCAGCAATCCACAACTGCTGTGGAGACCTGTTTCCCTCTGTGGAAAGAGGAGGCCTGTCCCACATCTGAACGAACTCCTTAAGGTGCCAGTTCAGTCTTGACAGGAAGACATAATGGAGGCAGATGATATGTAGGTCTTGATCGGGATCCAGCAGACCAATACTTTCAAGGTGCCTGAAGGTAGACATGTGTTTATTGTTAATAAAACATGTTTATTACAAATTATTTAGATTTTTACAATGCATTTTAAGAATACCTTTCCGATGAACCGAAAATGACGATACATTACATAATTTCCCTACAATTTGATTGGTTCTTCAATCGACCCTTCAGTTAACAGGTAGAGGCGAACTGTTTTCTTGATTACTTCATAATCACAAGGTTTCAAGTTTAGACATCTGTCTAGTTTCATTTCACATATTTGTTATTTTTACACTCACACAACCAAAGTCATGAAATTTCACCAAAGGGGAAACATACATTTAGCCAAAGAACAGGACATCTTAGTACAATGTTTCATACAATGTTTTGTACATTGTGTTAGAATTGTTAGGCCTAAAAGGGAAAGTGAGGTTTATATGTAAAATTGTTTAAATCATGGTTAGTAATCTATTAAAGGGGTCATATAATGCCATTTTCATACAAGTTAATTTGATTCTTTAGGGTCTAAATTAAAAGTTTGTAATATACTTTAATTAAAAATTTTTGTTAGTATTGTAAGAAAACACTAATTTTACCTGGTCAAAAACAGCTCTGTTTTCAGCACGCCATTTCAGTGCATATGCCTTTAAATGATAATGAGCTTCGCTCACTCCGCCCCTCTGTTCTGCGGGCGTTCATAACAGCGTTATGACCACACCGCACGTGGAGGGTTTCCTTGACAACAGTTCAGGGTATAGTAAAAAAATGGCAGCGGGAGTCTCTGAGGAGGACACATCTGTGCAACCGTATCAGTTTGAACCGGAGTCGGAACAAGATGACGACCCGAAGAAGTTCGACAATTAAGGCTCGAACATGACGTTTCTGAATGGTTGGTTATTATATTGTCACTTTGATCTATCTTTGTGTACTGGCAGGGTAGAGTAACTTAGTGAGATGTACGAACGCTATGTGTTTACTGATGTAAGTTATACGTACTCAGTTTGTAATAACACAATAAGCATAACGCATTGTTCATTATAAACGTGGGATTATGAATTATATTGAGAACGTCGTACATAGAAAACATGCCGTATGTACCCTGAGTGTAAACCTTAGCCGCATTCATCGTGAAGCAATTTGCAAAGATTAATATAAAGGTTAATAAAATTTTACACTTACTTTTTCTGGAGGTTCAGCAGGGAGACATGAATAGTTGGTAACGATTCTTTTTTCAGGAGCAGCTTCTTATCAAAATCAGCTTTATAAGTTACTTCCTTCGTTAATAAAGCAGTCTGGTGAGAAAATATTTGCGAATCGCGCAAACATGAAAGCAGTGACGTTGCTCGTGGGGAATATTCCCTTCGAAAACAAAACTCAGCCACTGTGTCTTCAGCGGTTCGGATTTAGGAACATCAAAATGACTGCTGTGTTCGTTATTACACCCAAGAACAGAACACCACAATCGCTTAGACGCCATTCTGCTCCAGCGTATCAACAATGACGGACTATGATGACTGACAGCTCGCTCAGGGCAGGGATCTGTTGAAACGCTGCTGTCAATCAACAATCGTGGGAGGGGCGTCCGATTTAGTGACGTCACAAAATCGAACGGCTCAATTTGAGGCAGGGGAAAACATATAAGGAGATTAAAGCAAAAACACTGGATAGATTTTTATCATTATATGATGGTTGTGTACAGGCACTGCCAACACACATTTCAGTACAATCAACTTGAAAAAGTGCATGTACCATTATATGACCCCTTTAAAAATCCATCTCACAACTTATTTCAATAATTGCAACAATGTATACAGTGCTAAATTGAAAATTTGATCCCATCACATGCCTACCTGAACGTGGTGTAGTAGTTGCCAACAACAGCGCACCACACATCACGCCACAGCCTCTCGATTCTCTGGTTGTGGACGCTCTTCCCAGTGATGTGGCTTCTTCTCTCTGATTTATATCAGTTGCATAGAAGGGCAAGACAGACAACTTATTTGTTGGGTGGGGCTTTGAACAATGACAAATCTGAATAAAAATACATTTCCTGCATATAATCTAATGTGGTAAATAAAATCAGAAAAGCAACAATTGTGATTTTAACTGGACAAACTATTTGGGTTATGGAGGATATGACCACAGCATTCACATCCTTTGTCTGATTAATAGTCTGATTTACCAGTAATACGGTTTCATTTAAAGTGGTATTGGGAGATCCCACGGGCATAACAATTACATGACGATCTTCTTACCAGGTCCCCGTTCTGGATGTTCCAGCATGTATCTTGCAACCTCAACATTTTCTCCTCCCTTGTCACTTCGAACGCAGTGGGGTAAACCATGCTGACTGACAGCAGTGAGAAAACACTGGAGAACAGTTGCAGCCCTGTTATTTCTGTTTGCACAAAGATAATGCGCCGGCTGAACCCATCAATCCCTCCATGTATAACAATTCTCCAGCTGTAAGGACAAAATAATTTGTTTAATGATGTGGGGGAAGAGTAGGTAAGAAATCTTGACATTAAAGCCTTTTTTAAAACCAAACTAATTACATCGATAATAATCAATGTTGACATGATCAATAAATTGAAGTCTTACCGTATCAGCTTATGGTTACCATCTATGTGCCAAAGGGAGAGCGGACCCGGAACAGAATAGGGAACCCTTGGTATGATATTAAGCTGAAGCCCACGAAGAAAGTTCCCAACAGGGTCGACAGCTTTCAGAGTCTGCCGCACCTTGTACTGTTGGACCCTATAGGAGTACAGATAATAATAATAATATTCATTATATTGTAATCCATCACAGAAAGTAAAACCTTAAACAGTCTATAGAAGAGAAATGTTAGTAAGATTTAAACAATGTTTCATTACAAGTTTAACTAAACCTCATAAGTCCAATGCAACTCACTCCTCACAAGATTGAGATTGAGGCCTGTACCATGAAGCCAGTTTAGGAGGCTAGCCAGCTGTGTTTCAGTTTAGTTTGCGCCAACCCTGGGTTTTATGCACCATGAAAGTGGTTTAGCTTTTAGCAGTGTTCATCGCCATAGTAACTCACACTCCGCGGCTAACCTGGTCCGGGGCAGGTTATGTTCCAGGTAAGATATCCTTGGACCAATCAGCTGTGAGCAAAGTGACATGTCACTGCACCTGTTTCTACTCCAAATGAAAGGTCACTACATGGCAAATGATTTTTGAAAATTGCTAAATTGTCTGGCTTTTACTAATACTTATTTAGAATAAAAATGTTGTATGATTTAGATATGCATGTAATTATTATAACCTTAATTGATCACACATGTACAATTTTAGTTAAACAATTTTTATTATGCAGTTTAAATGAATAAATATATAAAAGGTAATATAAATATGCTTTAGAATCAGATAAACTATACAATTACATGTGAGCTTAAATGTTCAATTCTCTCTATACCTTTATCAATTGTATAAACTAACTTCACAACTTTTACTTGCACTGATATAGCAAGACTTTTTAGTTATCCTCTTTCATAGACAGCTATTTTCTTCTTGCTGTGTAAATTTGTTTAAATTATTAATATTTTTCAATCTTGTAATATTCTTGCAAAAGAGAGAAGTGAATCTCACTGCTTCTCTCGCGAGAAAAGAATTGCAGTTTCACTCTTTCTCAGCATGTGATTGGCTGTTCGCTACTGGTGTCACACCTGAACTCCTAAACTCAGGATCAAAGCCTGAGTCGACAGAGAAAGTTGATGATCAGCATCATGGTACCAACAAAGCCTGGTTGTTGGATTGGTTTGGTTATGTCAACTCGAAAATAATCCTGTAACCCTGAGTTTGTTCAACTACCATCATGGTACAGGCCCCTGGTGTTATCTATTGTGGTATTGTGATATTTATGGGTCAATCTTTACAAACATACTGGCCAACCAGGATCCATGCATGTCTTCCTATGTAAACTTACCATATCTGTTTTGAGATAAACAATAATGAAATGTGTAGTGATTAAAGCAAAAAAATATATAAAATTTACCGAATTCCACAAGAATTGAGATGTCCAGTAACACTCCTTATACCAGCGTTTGGAAAATTGACAATGATGGCAGAGACCACGTGCCCAAGCTGTTCATCTGTAATGTCAGAATAAGTCTGTCGTACACAAGCCATATTCAGTCATTCTCCTGCGAATAGTTCTGACGCTCACACCAAAAACCCGGGCTATATCAGGAACTCTGAAGTGGTTTTCCAGGAGGAATAGCAGTTGTTCCCTTGACATCACTGTCATGGAGTTGCTTCCCTCAACCTCCTCAATTATCATTTTCAAGAGAGCAAACAGTCGTTCTTCATTGGGTAATTCTCCAGTCGCAGCTAAAACTGCCAAGATACTGCTGATGCTCTCTAAGCCAACAAGAACACGATCAGTCTCAACTTGCGGCTTTTGAAGTTCAGCTGCCAATATGTCCAGCGCATCTGAAATCTGGTCCAGTATAGCATCTGCTGGCTATACAAAAGCATGAAATAACATTCAATAATGTGTTAAAAAGGAATTTCACTATTTTAGAAACTTTAGCCTTTATAGCACATATGGTGCTTACTAAAGATGACATAAATAGGCTAGCGTTCATACATTTTTGGCTTCTTTTTATTTGACAATTCGGACCCTTTTCTCGCAATTGTGATTGTTTAGTTTCACGGAATCTAAGGTTACACCCATAGCTTGCGCAAAATAACTTAGGAAAATGGTGGATAACTTTAAAAATGTTTAGAGTCGCTTATCCAATAAGGATAATTTGTTTCCGCCACTAAATAATCAAATAAAATAGGCAATTGCGAGTTTTTCCTCGCAATTGAGAATTTAGGGTAACGTTACATCACACGAATTCGTACTTTTTTCTCAGAATTGCGAGATTTAATCTAGAAGATTCTCACAGTTTTGCGGAAAAAAATTATAATAATGAAAAATAAAAAAGGTAACGTTAATTTCGACTTTTTAGATACAATTCTATTGCGGAAACTACCATTCCAAAGTTGCAAACACATTTATTAGTTTTTGGTTGGTGGTGGTGGTACTGTATTTGAAAGAAATAACGTTAACTTACTTTAAACTCACGTGGCAAGACATGTTGTTATGTTGTATGAACTGCTACTAGGGGTGTCGAAATTAATCGTTTCTACGATGCATCGCGATGCAGTCGGTTATCGGTTCAGTAATAGACCATAACCGGTTATAATGTACTGACGCTTTTCTGACGTCATTTGTCACGTATGTGCTTTGTCCAAGCGGCAACATTCTAATCTGAAAAATGAAGCCTACCCGGAAGTGCGAAAAACTGCAATACATTGAAAATCCGCTAGGGGCAGGTCCCAAAAGGGAGCAAATGTCCATAGACCCCATGTTAAAATGTCCGTTTTCACAGCATAAATTCATGCTTTTACAGGTTGGTCCCATGGACTTTTATTGTATTTTTCGATAGGTTCCGAGTGCCTGACAACTGTGAGGGGGGTGAATTTTTTTCTAACTCGTTAGTTTAGATCGTATTTAGATATAAAATGTATGACAAAAAGGGTGTGGTTAACTTTGATTGACAGCTTGATTGACAGCTAATAACGAGCATAGGCTTCGCCAAGGAGAATGACAAGCGCCATTTTTTAATATACAATTGAAATAATACTACTGTTTTTGTATCATGAAATGTAGTTTTAAGAGTTTTTCAGGCGAGAATGTAGTTGTTTAAAGCTCAAATCTGTGGTTTATTTATAAAGATTTATGAAAATTTTATCCAGGTTTTGAGATCCAGTCGATCACCGGGCGCTCGGCGCACCCCGCCTCGAACAGCCCTCGGCTTGTCGTTCTGACGTTTGCCGCTGACTCTGGCGTCTCTGTAGTGGTTAAACAGGAGATATAATTCGTCTTTCTTGTGTATATCTAAAGGGCGATTTTTGGTCTCGTGAATCTATAATTTGTTCCCTGGCCAAACTGAGAGCTAAGTGAAGTTTCATAACTTTATATTTAGGCTTATATATACCGTTGTATGGTTAGACTAGAGCGCTGACTTTGTATGTTTGACTGAATTGTTTGCTTTATTTGTATAGCTTCTTGTACCTTTTACTTATACTTGTATAATGGCTAATATTGATAAAACTGAAATTTAACAAAAAGAGACTGAGTTGAGTTTTGTCATTTTAAATTTTTAATACAACAAAGATGATCTGTAATGTTGTTTACTGCAACATCTGTTATTTAGTACAAATTCACAATATCGCCTGGACCATATTAAAAGTGTTTAATATTTTATATTATATTTAAACAAAAAGAGGCAGGGTTGTGTTTTATATTTCGTTTTGTTATAAATAGGCTAACGTTATGCAGTGAATATAATCAATACGCGTTGCCTGAACCACATTTGTGCGGCTATAATGTTTAAGATTTCTTTAAATGAAAACGAAAAGAGGCAGTGTGGTGTTTTATAACATATTTCGTTTTATTGTTGCCTAAAATATACATACAGAGATAACCGGAGTAGCAGAAGCGAGCTGAGTGACGGGCGCTCGCGCTGTTCCAACCGGACTCGCGTCCTCGGGAGTCATTCTTCTCCTGAGTCGGACTTGGCAATTAAGTCCGAACTTTGCGTACTTGCTATCGAGAAACGCCTAATGTCGGCGCTTGGCTTCTTGTGACAAACACGCCAAAAAGCAAGAACAATATCTGCTGTATGTCATCCATTGTTGTTTAAGTTGCTTTCTTCGCGTGAAAATGACATTGTTCCAGTCTCACACAAAGCCCGCCCTTTTACCCATATATGGATTGGCCAGAAGATGGGCGGGGTTAGGATTTCTCAAGATTTTCCAAGATGGCGCCGCCCATACCCCCCATAAACGGCTTCAAAACCGTTCTTCAGGAAGTCTATGGGTGACGTCACAGACGCTTTGTCCATATTTTTTACAGTCAATAGGCTTGTTCGACTTCATGCAGCTCTGCGCAGACCGATCGGCGGCAGACTTGAAGCAGTGCATGCCGGTTAGAAATTTTGTCCGACTTGATACAGCGCCGACGCCACGTGACTGTGACGTATGCCATCAAAGTACTGCGAGAGCGATTCGAGAGTAGCCGGAGAACTCAGCCAGCGCAGCTTCTGAAGAGCGGCTGCTCTGGGCTGCACGAGCTCTGATGACGACACAGCTGTTCCACGATTGGCCGGATCACCGCATGACAACGATCACGTGCGTTTCGTGTTTATTCGGTTTATTCTCACACCTTTAGTTCCACTAAAGCTCACAAATCAGTTTTTTTTATAACAGTAAACACTCTTTTCATGTAGTCACGATGTATTGTGTTATGTTTATCAAAATAAAACTGATTAAAAAACGTTGATTCCACTTCATTGATAGTAGCTGTAGGCTTATGTTGAACTTTATTCTTGTTCAAACAAACGCTGTATGAAGCAGTACATAAAGTATTGAATGAAAATGTCTCTGAAACATCTGTGTATTTGGCAAATATTGCATTTATTTCACTTCAGCTGTGCTAAAGTATACAAACACCACGTGAGCGGTCACTACAGGAACCAGAAAGTGTCCGACTTCACGTCTCCGTTTGCAGCTCCTCCCCGCCTGCACGCGGCTACTCTCGCCGATCAGTTACATCCAGCCGCAGCCGATGTCGAACACACCTTATGGCTTTGTCGTGATACCATACACTAGCAGAGGGAGGCGAGATGTGTGCGCATAATTAAAAATGCTCCAGCAACTTTAAAAGTCTACATCTGGAGTCTGGACACATTTCGGCTTTTATGAACAACCTGGTAAGCACGACCTGGAGAAGACACGCGCTGTGTGCGCTCATGTCACGCACAAATAGAATAGGCAGGAGGTAATAGCAATATTAACTTGATAAACAATGTTAGCCGTGTTCACCCCGAGCTGTTAGCGCCTGGCAGAGCCGGACTGCTTTAGAGTAAGAGAATGAGCTTCAACGTCACCCGAATCCGCAGCCAAAACAAATAATCCAACCGCCTCAATATTGTTCTCTGATTTAAGTATTCGCAGCCAGCCGATGGTGAAATTACAATTATTCTGTGTTGTTACGGGTGATTATAAATGATCGTCATCTTCAACAGTGAACTCTCGACGGTTGATGCGCGCACCTCTAATGGTGACATATACACTGATGAATGAGCGCTGCTTTTAAATAAACATTTCTTTAAAACAAAATTGATTTGATAAAATTTTATTTTCTTAATGGCATAAACAGGCCTTTGAAATTCAAACTGGAATGTCACTGTTTCTGTCACTGCGACTTCCCGAACAGACGAACACACACACACACGCACGCACGGACACATGCACACACACGCGCACGGATCACTTTTAAAGTAAATTTGAAAATTGAGGATGCGGTGCATCGTAATGCATTGTGATACCGAAATTGAACTGAATCGATGTCATGATAATCGTAACCGAACCGAACCGAACCGTGAGACCAGTGTAGGTTCACAGCCCTAACTGCTACTGCAACAATGTTTAATGTTTTCAAAAACTCCTTATATAGGCTATATTATGTTTAATCCAGTCAAGCGATATCACATTCTCCTCGTTTCAAACCAACTCTCAAATTCAGAAGGTTCTTCTTAATGATTTTTATGGCGGTTGGCATACGACCTCAAAATACCGCCAACTGCTGGTTAGGAGTGTGTGGTCGAGATCGCAACACTAATTTGTCCTAAACTAAACACCTATATTATTTTATCTAAATCAGTCATAGCATTAAACTTCAACATATGAGTTCCTTTGTAATACGTTTTGGAAGTCAAAATTCATCTTAATTATTTTAAAATAATCGATATTCTCCTAGGCCTAAAATGTTCACATCATGTCTCATGTTTCCCCATTTTTTCCTAGCTATTAAATGTGCTCAAATTTAAGTCTAGAAATTATTGAATCTTCCTTACTATTTCTCCTTGTTACTCTACCTTTACCAGCATTTCTTTGGATGTTATAAAGCCATTTTCCTGTTTTTTCTTCCTCCTATTGTTTCTGCCATCTACTTTTCACATTGTTTTATAACTTCATCTCAGTCTTACTAATTTACTTTCATGTCTATATGTAACTTTACTTAGGCTTCCTTGGCACATTCACCTGGCAATTCATAGGCCTATATAGCCTATCCTTTTACTAACTCTAGAGATTGCATTACAGAAAAAGAAAATGTTTGTTATAAATAAAACTATTACAAATTATTATATATTAATTTTACTATATAAAATTCTTAAAACAGCTGAGCCAAAGAGAACCTGAAGTAGATAATTGACTCCCAATTTTATTAAATAAAACATTACGAAATTAAAAATAAATAAATAGACATAAATTTCAAATATATATATATATATATATATATATATATAGATGAATGCAGGTAAATTAACACATCTCATCGCCTTAGCAGCTAGCAATAACAGTCACTTAAAATGCATAAATTATGTCAATACAATGTTAACATTAAACATTATTTGAGATATTTTAAAATATATATATTTCATCCACAGTCTGCTCTGATTCCCGACCTCCAGCTGAACCAGAAAATATGATGTAATCATTTTTTCACCATGAAATATTAGCGATTCACATTTCACACATTTATATGTAAATTAATGATATAAAACTTTACGGTCAGTACACAATAGTGAATTAGACCAATGCATTTATTTCCATTCAAAGGGATAGAAACCAAATTAATAACAGTAGACTTAAATGATTCCTTATCCTATGGCGCCCTCTAGTGGGCAACGTTAATATAACAGCCTTCATATTTTAGTTGAAATGGCTGATGGTTTCGAGCAGGGGTTATAATACCAAAAATTAAATTATAATAGATTTCTGATGCTCGGCAGGTCAGGGGGAGCTGAGCAATTATTTTATATATATATATATATATATATATATATATAGGCTATATATATCAATACTATTAATAAATGAGCAAAACTTTCAATATTTAATATTCAATTATTTTAATTATCACAATTAAAGTTTTAATTGTATTAATTTGAACAAGCACAACATTCAGCATTCAATCAAATATTCTTAAATATTTATTTTAGAAATAATGTTATTTCAACATAGTATCTCATTATTTCGACATAATATGTGTGCGTATTATACAAGATGTGCATTTGTACAGTGACACGTGTGCATTAATTTCTATTAGGCTAATAAGTCAGTGACGGCTGCAAAGATGAAGTTGACGATCGCCATCTCTGTGAAGGCGCCTATAGAGAAACACGCATGATGGATTACATAATCAGTTAGTAGCCTATTTATTTTCGTTTTGAATTGTTTCGTTTAAAGACATTTCAAGCACTCTATAGATATATTTCTCATGTCTGTGAGGCATACGCTGAGTTTCAGTTCATTTATATTGAGTTGCGCACAAGTTTATGTGCAATGCAAGTGACCGCGCCCGTGCCTCCATGTCATGATTATAGTCTGCTATATTTGCTTCTTATTTATTAAATACAGGCAATTGGTTGATGGAAAAATTTATTAAAATTAAGATACAATTTATACATAACGAAATTCACTTTAAAGAAAGGCTTTCTACAAAACAAAACTTAATGAAGTGGTCAAAATAATGTCTGACCCACCCCATGTCTCCCGATATATTTCGAATCATATTTACTCATGCTGTTCACTTTTCAGAATAACATAGAAGGTGGGAAAAAATAACATTGTAATATTTTAACAAATATGAAACTAAATGCGCTTATTTAATGGCTACAACACATAGTAGCCTAGGCAGACTCTTTATTTGTACAAATTGCTGCACATTAATTTAATTCTGAATTTTTCTTGTTTTCTTCACATATTGCTTCCAGAAATTATTTTTGGGGGTGCTATCGGTGTGCTTTGGTCTTTCTTGGGGGTGATGAAGCACTGCGAGCCCCTCCCTAGCGCCGGCCATATCAAACATTGAATATACACTTAGTTATTAGCACCAGTGGCCCTTTTTGGTAAATAAGTTAACTAATTACTGTAAAAGCAATAGCCTATAACAAGTACATCTTATGCAAACTTTGAAATGTTTTAAAGGCGACATAAATGGGGACGGCGTGTGTATCATATGGAACGCCAAAAGGGTCAAATTTCGCCACTAACCAAACACCTTTCATTCTCAAAACGCCGCTTTTTACGGCGTTTAAGACGAAAAGACGCCGCAAAGTACGGCGTTCTGTTGTACAAACGCGTTTACAAAGCAAAAGCGCCGTCATTATCGGCGTTTTTTATATCCAGCCAATGACGCCGTTTCTGACGCCGCAGGCCATCCATAGTGCGCCGTTATTAGCGGCGCTTCTGTCTGACAAAGACGGCGTAAAAAAGCGGCGTTTTGTATAATATTATAATCAGCCCCACCCTTTTCTTCAAAGTTCAGCCCATCTAATGAAGTAAATAGAAAAACATAGGCCTATGTAGTAGATTGTCGATCTGAATGGCGATCCGTCGTAAGGGTTCTGTTTTTCTAACGTTGTTAGGACTGTTATCGTGTCGTATTTTTATTTCTTCATTGGGCACGTGTATCCCCCTTTTACCATTATCATATGTCAAGTCAAGTCACCTTTATTTATATAGCGCTTTTACAATACAAATTGTTTCAAAGCAGCTTTACAAAGATAACAGGAAAGTAAAGTTGTAATATTGTTAAATTCAACATTAAATGTTAAATGTCCCCAACTAAGCAAGCCAAAAGCCAATGGCGAATGAAGGCGAATGAAGGCGACAGGGGTGGGTATATAGTATGAGTTTAGCCTCTGTTTACATTCATGTCTGTGAAATACATTAGATTACCAAGCAGATGTAATATCTTCAGTAGGGCATTGGTCTGCGTGCATGGAGAGCAGTGTCGTTTTGCTCTTAGTGACAGGGGTTCGACTCCAAGGTCTGACCGTATTTTTATCTCCGCTTTGTTTCTTTTGTATTGGTCTGTTGGTGTATGTCTTTTATATTTCGGAAGACGACCCGATAGCTGACAACTGATTGAGTAGCAGGCTGTAGGCTACTTATTACGGAAATGACAGCAGCAACTGTTTTAAGCCCGCTTACAGTGGCTGCTGTGGGTCCCTTTATTGCTGATGATTTAGATGGGCCGGTAGATGCTTCACGATATAGTCCATTTCGCTTTTTAAGATCATAAGACTCTTTTAGCAGTTCCCATACACGAAAGGAGGTAGAGCCTTCCTAAACGATTGAACTATTAAAACAAGAGATGACGCCAGCCCAAGGAGGACTACAGCTGCTCTTGACCATCATACAAGACTGTCATATATTTCACATATAGATTATTTATTATCACGCTGCCATTGCCTTAAAATAGACATTCATATTGCTAACAGTGAATAATATATTTTGTACTACCTTGTTCATTCTGATATCATATAGGCCTAATATAACGATTATATGACGTTTTTTTTTTGTAACACTAAATTATTCTTTTTCTGTAGAATCAGAATCAGAATTTCTGGCGTTATTTTTAAGGGACCATTGTGGAAAAAGGGGGCTAAAGATTGAAAATGTAATGGTAATTTTTTTGCCAAGACTTTATTCAGTAATTTTACGGAATTTTCCGTTAACCCTAAAACACAACACAATACAATGCCTCAGTAAAAAATACAAGGGAAAACTGTAAACTGTACAAATACTTGAGAGACAGTGCAAAATCTTACACAAATATTGTTACAGTAGGCCAACTACACACTAACGGTTACTTGATGTAAGATGTGAGAAATGTACATATTGTACATACAGTAAACTATCACATTGCACTCCCTTCATGATTGTCATATTTATTTGCAGACATTTATAGGGACTGTATTTTACCATATAAAAAAGGCTGTTTCCAAACCCTGTTCCTGGAGGCACACCACACACAACACATTTTCCAACTTTCCATCATAATCACATCTCAATCAACTCATCAGCTCTTCAGTGGATCCTCAGACATACAGCAGTCGAGGAGGGAGACTTCATCAACAACGTGCAGTGCTGTTGTGTTCAGGGTCAGGAAACACTGGACTATGTCTAAGTGAGCTTCAGAAAGAGTTTGGTGACAAGACCAAGAAAATGTTTCTTATTTTTAGAAGAGGTGAAAAATTATACATTCACAGTACATTCAAACCCAGTGTTGTACATTGCCCTGCATATTTATCCCAGACTACAGTATATGGTTGTTGGGCCGGTGCAGTGCAGAACAGGGATTCCCAACCCTGAGTCCTGAAGTCTCCCCAGCACCACACACTGCACATGTCTCTTCTGTATTAAGTCCCTATTAATGACCTGATCTGAATCAGATGCTTTTGATTGAGGAGACATGCAGAATAAACAGAACAGACAGAGAAACCCATAAAACATTACGTTTAACAGGTAAATTAAAATCAGTCAAGACCAGTTAAAAAAATAAATTAATAGGCTACCTTTCTTTTTTTTAACCTTTCTTGGGTTTTTGATTTACATAGGCAGCAATATTACCTTTAAAACACACATAATATATGAATAAATATAGCCTATGTAAATGAGATATATATTACTAATAGTGTCTACACTGTTGTAAACCCACAAAAACATGGAAACAGTGTGTGTTATGATCATATCACAAATTAAAAAGGTACAATAGTACAGATGATAGAATTTAGCCTAAGTATTAGGCTAATATTCAGACGTTTATACACACGTTTATCCACACGTACGTTATCCAGACGTGTATTCACACGTTTATCCACACGTTTATTCACACGTTATCCAGACGTTTATATACACGTTTATCCACACGTTTATCCACACGTACGTTATCCAAACGTTTATATACACGTTTATCCACACGTTTATCCACACGTACGTTATCCAAACGTTTATATACACGTTTATCCACACGTTTATTCACACGTACGTTATCCAGACGTGTATTCACACGTTTATCCACACGTTTATTCACACATACGTTATCCAGACGTGTATTCACACGTTTATCCACACGTTTATTCACACGTACGTTATCCAGACGTTTATATACACGTTTATCCACACGTACGTTATTCAGATGCAAGGTAAAAAATATGGCGCATTTTCCGTGCCAAAATCAAACATTCGAACGACCGACCGACTGATCGAACGTCTATCCGAACGTCTTGGCATATTAATAAAGTAACAGCAGTTGTGAGACAGTAGTCTAGTCTAGACGTCATAAAAGCATGGTCAGCAGAGACCAGGACAACTAGACGAGCCCTAGAGACACAGCGCCTGTGAAGACCTCGTGGACTCGACAGTCATCGGCACAGATCCTCAGCAAAGACCAGGAGAAGCAGACAAGTCCTCCACACAGACCCGATGACCAGCTTCAGATCCTCACACCTAATGCTGGCCTGATCAATCCCAATCTTCCAGCAGAAGAGCTCAATCAAATACTCTGAATCATATCAGTCCACAATCTGACTTGTGATGCGCCTGGAATCATCATCACACATGTTCCTCCGTGTGTCCAGAGGAACTGCTCAGGTTTCTTCTCCATTCTGTCTCCTGATGAGTTTGGGTTCTTGCTACTGTCGCCTCCGGCTCGCTTAGTTTATGACACTTCATATTCAGCACTATTATTGATCTGACGCCACTGACACTATTGGAGGAGAACTGAACTGAGCTGGACGATGACATCACTGCTTTATAGCTGAATTAAACTCGTTTCATATTTGATGAACTTTACACAGTTATTGAACTGAATCAACACTGAACTGACTTCAGCTGATCAATGACACTATTGTCTTTTTAGAGCCGCTTTACAGCAGAACTCAACTCTGCATCATTGATCATTATTTCCCTGTTTATCGCTGTAAAGCTGCTTTTAATCTGTACTGTATAAAGCACTATAGCATTAAATGTGACTTGACTTTTACAAAAGGAAGATATTTAGTGTTAAAGAGAGTGAAAGAGAGTTTTTGTTCATTGTTAATGCATGTTTATGTTAAAGTGTATTGGTTAATTTAATAATAAAAACCCTTAAATTGAATTGTTTGGCTGCCAGTTTGTGGGTCACATCTGTCTGGAGGACAGCGAGTCTCAGCCGGATCTGACAGTGTGTGGGCCGGATCTGGGCCACATCAACACATAAGAGGCGTTTACCGGCTGTGGGCCGGATCTGGGCCGGATCTGGGCCGGAGGAGATTGTCTGAGTCTGTGTTCAGTTTTGGGCCGGGGAACCAGCAGAACTGAAGCAAGGATGTGGACTAGAGAAATGTTGATATCTGAGACGTTTCCTGAAATCATGATTTTGAGCCACTGATTCGAGACTAAAGATTCGTAAATGTTGTATTTAATTGATTGTTCCTCATTAGAGAGAAACACATGTGCATCAGGAGCTGCTCCTCTGTTTTCTGCACGCTTGTTATCTGCGTTTGATTTGTGTTGTTACTAGGGGTGGCACGGTTCACAAAACCCACGGTTCGGTTCGTATCACGGTTTTAGGGTCACGGTTTTCGGTTCTGTACGGTTCTTGTTGTTATTTTTTCTTTTAATCTTTAACACTCCAGAAATGTACTTCAGCATATGATATAGGCTATAGTTTAATTATCCACAATTCAGGATACAGTATTAAAAAAAAATGTATATCATGTAATCATGCACAAACTGAATTTGACTTGACTTTAAGCACATTATTGAGACCATCTCTGAGGAAAGCTAGGTGACATTTTGATACAGCAAGAGAGAAGACATTGATGAAATGCTTTTGTTTATTTGGCAAAAAAGGAGAATGTGTATTGCTATCTCTACAGGGACTTATATGCATTTTTAGCACACAAAGATTAAAATTAACTTGCATTTATCAAACTGTCAACTTCTGTGTAGCTCTTACAAAATGTTTATCTTTTAAAAGAAAAAGAGAGGAACTCTTAAAGCACTATCTTTTAAATAAGTCAAAATATATTACACATAATTGCCTATAATGAGGCTATAACAATAGCAAAGGCATAACCATAAAGTGAAACATAAGTTCAACCTCAACACAAAAACAGTATCAACAATGCTTCTATTCCCTGAGAGTGAGGATACATTTTTTTCACTTGAAATTAAAGTGCAGTATTTGGAAACATATGACTGGAGTTCTTATCTAAACTTGGTGTCACTGTATATTTTAAAATATCATAGGTAACATGAAATCCAAAATGTTCCCACACGGACTTATACGACGCTGGCGCATCCTCCAACTCCGGTTAGCCTTCCTTATATCTCCCACTTGCCATTTCTATACGTGACGAGACCGGCAGCACTCCATACTCCACTTTTACTGTCTATAGGCTTGTTCGACTTGAACCGGCGCTGCACAGACCGATCGGTTTATGACATCAAAGTACCGCGAGAGTGATTGAAAAGCATACGGAGCCGTTGCTCTCGCGGTACTTTGATGTTATTCATCGATCGGTCTGTGCAGCGCCGGTTCAAGTCGAACAAGCCTCATATGTATGTCCATTGTCATGTCCACACATCTCTTATTTCGCGCGAAAAGTAAACACACTGTCTGAGGTCACGGGCACGAGGTTACATTGCGCATGCGTCGAACCGTGCGACGCACACACGCACCGAACCGAGACAACGGTTCGGATGTTTTTTCATGTACCGTGCCACCCCTAGTTGTTACTGACTGCAATGAGACAC
This sequence comes from Gila robusta, assembly GCA_030770095.1. Taxonomy (NCBI): domain Eukaryota; kingdom Metazoa; phylum Chordata; class Actinopteri; order Cypriniformes; family Leuciscidae; genus Gila; species Gila robusta. The sequence continues at coordinate 42,572 of JAVALU010000047.1, read as the reverse complement.
ATTCATTAAAAAAGTTATTAAAGTTTTCCATTTTTCTACATTCTTGATAAGTGCATGCATCTTGCTTTAGTAATATTTATTAGGAATTTCCTGATTAAAGTTCCAACAATATTGAACAGATTTCTTGAAGTGCAAGTGACATGAACGTGATCAAGAATGACACACTTCACACACACAGACGTGTCACACACACACACACACACATGATCACCTGAGCTGGGATTCGATGCTATCCTGTGCTTTATCTCCTGCTCCTGATAAACGTGTCGCTTGAATGCTATTGTCCTGGAAATGAGCTAAGATCTAGTTTATTGTAACGGCTGTAGTTCAGAGGTGTTTATTCCTCTTCATGCAGAGTTTATCTCCAACATTGATCCTAATGATCTTGATTAGCAGCTTCAGTGTGTTTAATTACAGCTGGAGATAAACTCGCTGGAAGAATCACACATAGTGTAATGTTGATTTAATGACATTACTTTAGATGTTTTGTTGAAATCTCACCATAGTTTCAACATTAATTGCAGGTGCAAAAGTGATATTGAACCGACATCACTTTGTAACGTTTATTCAATGCATTTAGTGATGATGCATCAACATCGACTCAACATTGTTTCAATGATTGCTGGCTATCTGAGAAATTAAAATAGTTTCATCAGTGCATACATTTTTTTATTAAAACTGTTAAAAAATGTACAATGTATTTACAGTATTGTTTTAATTGATCTGATTCTTTCAGGTTTATGTCACATTGCCTTGTTCCACATTTGTAGATCGCTTTGAAAAACTCATCTGCTAAATTACTAAATGTAATTATAAACATGATTCTGAGTTTCCGAGCTGAGTTCATTCCTGCATCCTCGCCTGTGCTTCCACAGTTCAGATATCGATCTACTGTGTGCAGAATTATTAGGCAAGTGAGGATTTTGACCATATCATCATTTTTATGCATGTTTTCCAACTCCAAGCTGTATAAACTTGAATGCTTATTGGATTTCAGCATTTCAGGTGATGTGTTTGTGTGTAATGAGGGAGGCTGTGGCCTAAGGAGATCAACACACTATATCAAGCTGTGCATAATTATTAGGCAGCTTCTTTTCCTCAGGCAAAATGGGCCAAAAAAGAGATTTAACTGACTCCGAAAAGTCAAAACTTCTTTCAGAAAGTCTTTCAGAGGGATGCAGCACTCGTGAAATTGCTCAGATATTGGGGCGTGATCACAGAACCATCAAACGTTTTGTAACAAATACTCAACAGAGTCACAAGAAACATGTTGAGAGAAAAACCCCGCAAATGAACTGCCAAAGATTTGAGAAGAATGAAACGTGAATCTGCCAGGAACCCATGATCCTCCAGTGCTGTCGTACTCCAGAACTGAACCCACTGGAGTGCCCAGAAGCACAAGGTGTTCAGTGCTCAGAGACATGGCCACGGTGAGACGGCTGAAATACACCACCACTGAACAACAAACATACGCTGAAACGTTTAGACTGGGCCAGGAAATATCTGAAGACCTTGATTTTTATGCAGGACAATGATCCATCGCATGCATCGAAGTCCTCCACTGTGTGGCGGGCCAGTAAAGGCCTTAAAGATGAATGAATAATGACATGGCCCCTTCCTCGCCTGATTTAAACCCTACTGAGAACTTGCCCTTCTTAAACGGGAGATTTACGGTGACGGAGAACAGGACAGCTCTCTGAACAGTGTATGGGAGGCTGTGGAGCTGCTGCACAAAAAGTTGATCATCAACAGATCAAGAAACTGACAGACTCATGAATGGAAGGCTTATAACTGTTATTGAAAAGAAGGGTGGCTATATTGGTCCCTGATTTTTTTTTGTCAGAAATGTTTATTTGTAAATTGAGTTGTTTGTTTATTATTCTCACTTTAAAAAAGAGATGAAAATAAATAAGTGAGATGGGAAAATTTTCATTTTTCATTTTGCTGCATAATAATTCTGCACACTAAGAGTTGCCCAATAATTGTGCACACATAGATATTCTCTTAAGAAAGCAAAAACGTCACTTTTACTTCCTTAAATATTCAGGATTGAGGTTTATTAACATTTTGGATTGACGCAAAAAAAGACGCGAGTGCTTAACGCAAAAAACAACAACATAATTTACCATTTTATTTACAAAATATTAATCTCTAACGCGCGTTCACGCAACGTCTGCTCTCACACGCATGCGCCGTGGTGCTCTCGTGAACGCGCGTCTCTGTCTCTGTATCTGTCTCTCTCTCTCTCGTCACACATAGAAAGTGAAAGTAAATTCTCCTGTCGCCATCAGGAAAAATACGAATGCGACACGGGAAAAACAGAGCATCAAAGTGTTTATCAACGCTTAAGAAGGAATATCCGTGTATCTTTATAATGTTAAATCTGGAGGATTCGAGATCCTGCATCTTGTAAAAGTTTGATCAAGGTGAGTTCATGTGTGACTTTCTCATATTAATATGAATCTCTGGAGGACATTTTACGTGATTGTTTGTTTGATATAAAATCTTTGATTACGGGTTTCTTTCACTTCAAGGTTTTACAACACTTTTGTGTTTGGTGATGTCTGTGATTGTTCAGAAGTTTAACAGCATATGCAGTGGCGGCTGGTGAAAAATATCTGAGGTGGGGCTGTATCATATTCTGTCGGTTTCCATAGTCTGGTAACATGGGAGTCTTTTAGTGTAGAGGCTTCGAGGTTGTGGAATGCTCTTCCTCAAGACATCCGTCCAACATCCACCCTCCTCTCCTTCAAAAACACATATTTGATCTGATTCTGTATATTACTCTTCAGCTCACAGTCTGTAAATTAAACATTGTTATTGATATGCTAATTGTTTGAATCCCTCTTTGTTTGTATCTTTAACCTAACTTTGTAAGTGACCTCTGTTTATTAGGCCTAGGCCTACTTTTTGCCCTTGGTATGTGTATTGTGCTTTGATGTTGATTGTTCTATGTGCAATGATGGTAAAAACGAAGTGATGCTTTTAAATGTTAAATTAAAACTGCCAATAGGTTGGCAGTCATCGAGTCATTCATTCAGTAACGAAGCAAGTGGATGTATTTATGAATTAATAATTGAATCATTGACTCTAATGATTCGTTCAAAGCCGCAGATTTGTTCACAAACACTGCTGTGTGCTGCAGTTCTGCTGTGGCTTTCGTTGGAGCTATTATTTTGTTGTAAAAAATACGGACAACTGTGTTGTAGCCTAAATGAACATCACTTAATATTAATATTTCGTTTGTTGAACTGTTGTATAAAATCAATGTCACATTTGCAATCGTGTGGACCTTCATATAATGTGATCAACATTAAACACAGGAACTCACACAGGGAATGTGTCTGTAGCCTATCGAAGAGAGTTTGAATCTTATATCGATCTCCATGCACAGCCTGTGTCTATATTTGTTCTGCATGCTAGTAAGTGCTAAATCTTTACAGAATTTTACCTGATAGAAAAACATGCTCAGTTTAAATCTTATTTTAAGGTGAGGTCGACTTAAATGAACGGCAAAATTCAGCATTTTGTTCCCGTACCCCCTTCTGTCACCTCACGTACGTAACGTTACGTACAACAGTTTGAGAACCACTGCCTAAAGTTACATATCTTTGTAAAGCGACCTTGGGTGTTGGAAAGACACTATATAAATACAAATAATAATAATAATTATTATTAATAACCACCCAAACACATTTTAACACAAACTGCATGATACCAGTGCTTTGTGATAAAGTCAGTAATTATTTAATGCCATTATATTGCCATGATATACCCTAGCGCCCTCTATTGGCCAGCCGCCCCTGAGCATAGGCCTATGTGTAAATATAGGCCAAATCACACCTCACAGACAAACGGCTTCTTTAAACCGGATCAGTGTCTGTCGATGCGGGTCGCGGTTTGTTTTCTTTTCACCCGAACATGTTCAATCCGCGTTTCTCGGTGTCCGTTATTTTTCATAAATTCTAAATCCAACGGCGACTTGTTTGTGTGTGTTTGTCTGTGCGGTGTAATTATGAGCTTGAGTTAACGCAGTCACGTGATCCTTTTTCTCACACACTCCAGACATGTTCAGCTAAATTATGAAGGTTGTTTAATTTAATCATTTAATATTGTGTGTGAATGTTTGTTCATTCAGAGTCAGTGGAGGAGATCAAACTCATCAGATTCTCCTGCATCTTCATCATGGCTGATTCACAAGGATCCAGAGATGGAGATTTTTCTCCAGGATGCAGGTACTTTCAACAAACACTGTTAAATATTGTGTCACATCTCAGAAAAAGAGTTACCACCCACAGACACACAGATCAAAGAAAGTTTACTGAAACAAATATTTTTTTTGTGCCTATTTTTGCTGTGTTTGTTTTAAAACTAACATGAAATATTAAATAAAAAGATCATAAAGTTTCTTCAAAGTGCTTTTTTGAGGAAAAATGAATGTGTTTATATTAATATTGTGAATGTTCTAATCCAATCTGACTTCTGACCTGTAATGTTGCCTGAATCATAATCATACACTGTTCACTGGTTGGCCAGAGGAGAACTGAGACTGAGACTGGGTTAATGAGAAAGAACCAAATCTCTTACCACAGCTCTGCAGACGACACACAGCTCTACTCACACACACTCAGATCACAGGATTCTCTCACTGAGACTGTGTTTGTATTCAGAATGGCGCCAGTGTGTGTGGCTAGCCGTTTGCTGCTCCCGGTTGTATGGATGTTTGTCTTGTTTTTATTGACTTTTTTAAATATTACAAACTCTCTATTAGTGTACGATCGCCAAACACTTTTTAGCATTAGATCGGCTTTGGATAATACGCCGATCTATATTGTGAACGGGGGTGGAACAAACAATTTACCCCCTCCACCGTTCCTCTGTGGATTACCTGCCTATCTCTGCCGAACCCCATGCTGTCTCAAGAGGAAGAAGCGGTTCAGACGCCGTGGCAAACGAGGTGGTCTGTTAGTAAAAATAAAATCTTTGATGACACTGTTCCCGAATGCCGATCCTCGCTGGATTTTTGGAGATCTTGGCGTGGATTGCCGTCGGTACGCGCTTCGACGGTCTGGGGATCCCGTGTACAGGTGGTTGGTACCTGCGACTGGTGTGGATGTGGATAAAGAGCCTCCGGTCAGAATTTATCGGGCATCCCGTTTTAAAAGAGGTGTGGACGCAACTCTCCATCGGTTTTTGGCCCGTGAATCGCAGTCATTGAAAGACTCAACTCCAGTGAGGCTAGCCTTGGTGAATGCTAGATCACTAGCTAACAAATCCTTCATTTTGAATGACTTTTTTACATCCAAGGACTTGGACATGTTGTGTGTCACTGAGACCTGGATCGGTGCTGGTGAGTCAAGTGTTTTTTCTGAAGTTTTACCTCTGAACTGTACCTATTTTAACTCTCCACGGCTCACGGGACGAGGAGGCGGAGTAGCAACTATTTTTAAAGAACATTTAAACTGTAGGCGTCTGCCATCTTCCTCCTACTCCAGTTTTGAACTGAGTGTTTTTGAATTAAGTCTGAGTTATCCTGTGTTATGCACTGTTGTTTATCGTCCACCCAAATATAACAAGGACTTTATTGATGATTTTTCTGATTTTTTAGCCGGAATCATGACTAAATATGACCGGGTTTTAATTGTGGGGGATTTTAATATTCATGTGTGCTGTCCCGCCAGGCCTTTGGCCAAAGCTTTTTTAAATCTTGCGGAGTCCTTTAACTTAACCCAGTTTGTCGTTAGTCCCACACATACATGTGGTCACACACTGGATTTGGTTTTGACATATGGCTTGCCTATTAGTAACATTGAAGTCTGTGATGCCACGTTTTCTGATCATTTGCCTGTTTTATTTGAGATATGTATTTCTCGTGATTCCAAAGTGACTGTTCCACAACGTCGCTGTCGGGCGATTAACCCTTCAACTGCTCAATTATTTTCTGAAGCTTTTAATGCAAATGAAGTTGATTGTTCAATGCCCGCATGTGGGCTTAATACCGAAGAACTAACTACATCGTTCTTTTTAACTTGCCAAAATATTTTGGATACAGTTGCCCCTTTCAGGACGATTCGTGAAAAAATTAGAGTTCAACCGTGGCTGAATGCTACAACCCGGGCTATAAGGCTGGAATGCAGAAGGGCGGAACGCCGCTGGAAGAAGGATAAATTACAGATCTCATTTGATATTTTACAGTACAATTTGTCTAAATATCAGAAAACTGTTAGATTAGAGAAATCAAAGTATCTCTCTAATGTTATCTGTAACAATTCCCATAAGCCAGCTGTGCTGTTCAGTACTATTAATGCTATTCTGAACACTCCCCAAGCTACTTGTTTAGAGCCTTCTGCCGAGTTGTGTGAACATTTTTTACACTTTTTTATTGATAAGATTGAGGCTATCAGATCTAATATATCCCCCCCTTTGACTTTTTTATCCGTTTCCTCTGAGCGCACTGCTGTTTTTGATCAGTTTGTGCCGGTGTCTCTTGTCTCTCTGAGGGAGTTTTTTGTTGAAACGAAATTATCCTCATGTTGCATGGATATTGTTCCTCCACGTCTTCTAAAAGACTCACTTGATGCTATTGGTCCTTCTGTACTTGCGATTATTAATAGCAGCCTGGCCTCGGGAGTTGTACCTAAGTCTTTTAAACATGCATCAGTGGAACCAGTAATCAAGAAATCTAACCTGGATCCCACAGTCTTTGCTAATTTTAGACCTATCTCGAAACTTTCGTTTCTGTCTAAATTACTGGAGAAGGTTGTATTTGGACAATTGAATGCATTCCTAGATCTACATGGTATCCATGAAGTGTTTCAGTCTGGCTTTAAGTCCCTGCATAGTACAGAAACTGCACTGTTGAAGGTTTCAAACGATTTGTTACTTACTACTGACTCGGGGAACTGTGCGATTCTAATTTTACTGGATCTGTCCGCTGCATTTGATACCATAGACCATAAGATCTTGGTTACACGCTTAGAAAAATGTGTTGGTATTGAGGGTACTGCGTTGGCATGGTTTAAATCATATTTGTCTGAAAGAACTATCTCAGTTCGCCTTGGAGAATTTGCCTCCTCAACGGCTTCTTTTACGTGTGGGGTCCCCCAGGGCTCCATTTTGGGGCCTATTTTGTTCGCCTTGTATCTGCTCCCTCTGGGACATATTTTCAGGAAGTTTGGTATCTCTTTTCATTGTTATGCAGATGACACGCAAATCTATCTGCCTTTGAAAAGGAGAGACACTCATACGTTAGGACCTCTATTACAGTGTCTTGAGGAGATTAAGGCCTGGATGGCACTGAATTTCCTAAGTTTTAATGAAAGTAAAACAGAAGTCATGTTGTTCACGCCGGGTGGCACTTATGAATCCTTACAGGTGGATCTTGGGGAATTGAATCCACTAGTGAAACCATATGTTAAGAATTTAGGTGTGATTATGGACTGTGATTTTAAATTGGATAAACAGATTAACTTAGTAGTTAAGTCTAGTTTTTTCCAATTGAGACAACTCACCAAGGTTAAATCTTTCCTGTCTTTTATAGACTTTCAAAGACTGCTTCATATTTTTATCTCATCGCGTCTGGACTATTGTAATGGCCTCTATGTAGGCATTAGTCAGGCCTCTCTCTCCAGATTGCAGAGGGTCCAGAATGCAGCAGCACGCCTGTTGACGGGTACGCGAAAGCGGGAACACATTACCCCTATTCTCTCCTCTCTTCACTGGTTGCCTGTCCATTTTAGGATTAATTTTAAGATTTTGATGTTTGTTTTCAAATCTCTTAATGGTCTTGCACCGAAGTATCTGTCTGAACTGATCAAGCAGTATGCGCCGCCAAGAGCGCTTAGGTCTGCTGACCATTTGCTTTTAGTTGTCCCTCGGGTTAAGCTGAAGAGCAGGGGCGAAAGAGCATTTGCAGTAGCTGGACCAAAGCTTTGGAACAATTTGCCCTTGTATATCAGACAGGCTCAGACACTTGCTGCTTTTAAATCTAGTCTTAAAACCTATTATTACTGTTTGGCATTTGACGCTATGTGAGAGTTGTTTTATTGCTTTTGTTTTATTGTTTTTATTTTTTGTGTCATTGATTGTTTGTAGCAGTGATATAGGATATAAATGTACAGCACTTTGTCAAACACTTGCTGTTTTTAAAAGTGCTCTATAAATAAACTTTGACTTTGACTTTGACACACACACACACACACACACACACACACACACCACACACACACACACACACACACACACACACACACACACACACACACACACACAGACAGAGCTCTACTTATCCCTATCGCCTAACGATTACAGCCCATTGACTCCCTGTTCCAATGCATTGATGAAGTAAACAGTTGGATGTGCCAAAACTTTCTTCAGTTAAACAAAGACAAAACTGAAGTCATTGCGTTTGGAAACAAAGATGAAGTTCTCAAGGTGAATCCATACCTTCAGTCTAGGGGTCAAACAACTAAAAATCAAGTCAGGAATCTGGGTGTGTCTCTAGAGTCAGACCTTAGTTTCAGTAGTCATGTCAAAGCAATAACTAAATCAGCATACTATCACCTGAAAAATATTGCAAGAATTAGATGCTTTGTTTCCAGTCAAGACTTAGAGAAACTTGTGCATGCTTTCATCACCAGCAGGGTGGATTATTGTAATGGACTTCTCACTGGCCTTCCCAAAAACACCATAAGACAGTTTGTAACGCTTTTATATCTAAAAGGGTCCGGATAGCTTGCCTAAATGGTTGTAGACAGGTGTAAGCAAAGACTCACAAGACGTAACTGGTATTCCACCGTGGGGATTTATTATCAGCGTGGTCGTCGATCCCACGCACACATGGGCAGCAAAACACACCGCTAACAACAGCTGCGTTACCAAATAGAAATAAAAATAAGAGCAACAGAAATGTAAAACGGGCTTGCACGCATATGCGATGTTCACAGCTCGCGCTTCTCATATCGACTGCCCACTCTGAGTGAGGGAGTAACAGAGTATGTTCATCTTAAAGGCGCAGTACATAATTCTACTTGTTACAAGTTGCAGCTCATACAGAACGCTGAGCAGAACCAGTGAATATGAACATATCACACCAGTCCTCAGGTCTTTACACTGGCTGCCAGTTACATATAGGATTGATTTTAAAGTATTATTACTGATATATAAATCACTCAATGGCCTAGGACCTCAATACACTGCAGATATGCTCACTGAATATAAACCCAACAGATCACTCAGATCATTAGGATCACATCAGCTAGAAACACCAAGGGTTCACTCTAAGCATGGCGAGTCTGCTTTTAGCTACTATGCCAGCCGCAGCTGAACCAGCTTCCAGAAGAGATCAGATGTGCTCCTACAGTAGTCACATTCAAATCCAGACTCACAACACTTCTGTTTAGCTGTGCATTTACTGGATGAGCACTGTACCACTGTTCGTCCGACTGTTTGTACTGTATTTTATTTTTTATTCTAAACTGTTTTAATTATTCTGATTTCTTTTGATTATTCTAATTTCTTCTATGTAAAGCACTTTGAATTACCATTGTGTATGAAATGTGCTATATAAATAAACTTGCCTTGTCTTGGGTTCTCCTTAGGTTTTTTCTCCATTCTGTCACTGATGGAGTTTTGGTTCCTTCACTGTCGCCTTTTCGCTTTTCTTGGGCCTTTGTCGCCATTGGCTTCTGGCTTGCTTAGTTGAGGACATTTAATATTCAACAATATTATTGATCCGCCTTACTTCAGGTGGACGATGACGCAATTTTCTTCTAGAAACAAACTTTAATTATTTTCATGTTATCACTGAGAAGCTGCTTTGATACAATCTGTATTGTAAAAAGCGCTATATAAATAAAGGTGACTTGACTTGACTAATATGGTTTACAGAAAAAATATGATTTTTTTGCCTATTTTTGTTTTGAAACTAACATGAAACATAAAATAAAAAGATCAATGTTTCCTCAAAGTACTTTTTGATGCAAGAAGAATGTTTATATTAATATGTTTCCTCTCATAAAGAATGAACACAGTAATGTAGAGGATTAAACTGAATCTGTTCTCTGTTCCAGTTCAGTCCAGCAGAAGAGCTCAAACCCAGAGTCCAGCTGTGTGTCTGTGAAGAGTAACCAATCTATGGAGCCGCCAATAGAGTTTAAGAGTGGAGACAAACGGCCAGATCTCAGGTATATCATTTCTATAAAAGATGTGCTTATAGTTTGACACTTTTAAATTAGAAGCATAATTTATCTCAGTCAGTCGGTCTAATACTAGCAATGACATCAAGTAAATGTAAGCTGAGAGTTTCTCCACCTTTATATAATGCAGTAGGTGTAAAATTGAGTGGATTTTTCTGACCGCTGGTTCAGATTTGTTGAAAGCTTCACAGTGTCTGGTCAGAACAGTGATGTTTCACAGCAAGAGCACCGTTACTAGAGTACAGTAAGCTGGTTTATCTTTAAAGCTCAGCAACACATTGTTCTCTTTAGTCGGTTGAGTCTTCGTCCTCCATTGTGCCTTTGAAAAGAGTCATGTGATCGTGGTTGATGTTCACCTGAGTTTCAGTTCATCTATAATTCTATAGTTGATTTCAATTTGTTTGTTTTGAATTCCTAATTCCTAATATTACAGGGTTTTTTTTCCAGTTTCTTTGATTCATTTTTTGAATCATGCTTAACATTTGCAAACCATAAAGTTAATTTCTCAAAATAATTATAACCAAAGTTTGACAGAGTGCAAAACATCACTGAGTTACAGACGCCAAAGCAAAAGTGTTACAACACTTCCTGGTCTTTCCTAAGACAGAAGATTCCTGTAAAAGTGCACAACATTTATAAGTCTGTATGTTTTTTATTTTACTTAGTTTTGAAACCAGTTCAGTCCAGCAGAAGAGCTCAAACCCAGAGTCCAGCTGTGTGTCTGTGAAGAGTAACTGGTCTATGGAGAAGCCAATAGAGTTTAAGAGTGGAGACACACAGTCTGATCTCAGGTATATCATTTATATAAAAGTTATGCTTATAGTATTTGATTTTTGTGAAATTGTTAATATACAGCAGTTTAATGAGTTATAATCCTGTAAGTTTCAGTCTATTAATGATCATCATTGTGCTCTTGTGTAAAGCTCTATGTATTGTATTGTTAATACATTCACACACTGTAAAAGCTGTTGGTCTGTTACTCAGTTAATGACACAATTACTTCAATATCAGTGTGTCTGATTCTTTACACTCTTCATTCTGATTTAAGGTCAAATCTTCCATCCAGACCAGTTAAAAACAAAACTGTGTTCATGCCTGTGATTCAACTACAGGACTTTAATGAAAGCATGTATCCTGGTTTCAGGTAAAATGCAGGAATTTTGTTGTTGTTGATTAATTTCAAATCACACATCACTCAAACACATGATCAATAATTGAAACATTTCAGAAACCTAATGTTGTTCTGTGTACCATAAATATTTTTCTGTAATTTATGGTTATTTACTTCTCTGACTTGTGTAATAATGTGTATTTTAATCTTACAGCCATGACTCTAAACCTGCTGAAGTCCTCAACACATTGAGATCAAATCTGAGACAGAAGTTTGAGTGTTTGTATGAGGGAATATCAAAGCAGGGAAACCCAACACTCCTGAATGAGATCTACACAGAGCTCTACATCACAGAGAGTGGAAGTGGAGAGATCAATAATGAGCATGAGGTGAGACAGATTGAGACACAGTCCAGGAGAGCAGAAACAGAGGACACACCGATCAAATGCAGTGACATCTTTACACCTTTACCTGGACAAGACAAACCCATCAGAACTGTGCTGACAAAGGGAGTCGCTGGCATTGGAAAAACAGTCTCTGTGCAGAAGTTCATCCTGGACTGGGCTGAAGGGAAAGTGAATCAGGACGTCCAGCTCATATTTCCACTCGCTTTCAGAGAGCTCAACTTGATGAAGGACAAAACACTCAGTCTTTCAGATCTTCTTCATCGCTTTTTCCCTGAAACCAGAGAAATGGACATATCCAGTGCTGAGTATAAAGTGCTGTTGATCTTTGATGGTCTGGATGAGTGTCGTCTGTCTCTGGATCTTCAGAGCGATGTGAGGTTGTGTGATGTGACTGAATCAGCCTCAGTGGACGAGCTGCTGACGAACCTCATTGTGGGGAATCTGCTTCCCTCGTCTCTCATCTGGATCACCTCCAGACCAGCAGCAGCGGATCTCGTCCCCTCTGAGTGTGTCCATCGAGTGACAGAGGTACGAGGCTTCAGGGACACACAGAAGCAGGAATACTTCAGGAAGAGGATCAGTGATCAGAGTCTGGCCGACAGGATCATCTCACACCTGGAGTCCTCAAGGAGCCTCTTTATTATGTGCCACATCCCAGTGTTCTGCTGGATCTCAGCCGCTGTTCTAGAGAAGATGTGGAGTGAAGCAGAGAGAGGAGAGATTCCCAAGACTCTCACTCAAATGTACACACACTTCCTGCTCATTCAGACCAACATCAAACATGAGAAGGACTATGAGAAGAAAGTGAAAGATGAAGACATGATTGTCAAACTGGGGAATCTGGCGTATCGGCAGCTTGTGAAAGGACACCTGATCTTCTATGAGGAAGACCTGAGAGAGTGTGGCATTGATGTGACAGAAGCATCAGTTTACTCAGGATTGTGCACTCAGATCTTCAGAGAGGAGTTGGGCTTGTATCAGGGGAAAGTCTTCTGCTTCGTTCATCTGAGCATTCAGGAACATCTAGCAGCTCTATATGTGCATCTCTCCTTTATCAACAATAACATCAATGTGTTTGACCAGATTACCAAACCAACTAATGGAGACACAGTTTCACTGTCTGATCTCCATCAGAGAGCTGTGGATGAGGCTTTACACAGTAAAAATGGGCATCTGGACCTTTTCCTTCGTTTCCTTCTGGGTCTGTCAGTGAAGTCTAATCAGAGTCTCTTGCAAGAACTAAAGACACAGACAGCAAACAGCTCTCACAATAATGAGGAAACAGTTGACTATATTAAAGAGAAGATCAGTGAGAATCCCTCTCCAGATAAATACATCAATCTGTTTCACTGTCTGAATGAACTGGGTGATCTTTCTCTAGTGAACGAAGCTCAACCTCATACGTATGGAGGATTACGTGATGTGAAACTGTCCTCGTCTCAGTGGTCAGCTTTAGTGTTTGTGTTGTTGTCCTCAGAGGAGACACTGCAGGAGTTTGATCTGAAGAGCTTAATTGGATACAGAAATGATCGGTAAGTAACACTGAGTGCAATCATTACAGTCTAAAACATTATGAACAAAGAGAAACTCAGAGATCAGAGGTGTTTAAATCACGGGGCACAGACTGATTTCTGGGATATTGTACATAATTTGCGGGTGTTTCTCAAACCGTGGCTGTGTCCTAGTAAGGCTGCATATCTCGACTGCCACGTCATCAAGCGCCTCTGAAGGCCGTCTCAGTTTGAAGGATCTTTTGAAGACAGACTTCATTTTGTGTCTTTAATTCAGCTCATTTTGAAGGATGCATCAAGTGTATCCCTCATGTTTTTCAATTTCCCACAATCCTTTTCACATATTCCAGTTAATGTAGAAGAACTGATGGAAAATGAGTCGGCACTGAGTTTATCTGAGTTCATTATGAAATGTAAGACACAGATAATGTATTCTGAGATGAAGGCATACATGTTATCTTTTGTTTCTGTGTAAATTAATCACTGAACACTAAACTGACAATAATGTAAGACACTGGGAGACACAGACGGCTGTCGTTCATTGTATTGCATTAATATAAAGATATTTAATAGAAAGTATTTTTCCAAAATTAAGTTTTAATAGCAAGTGGACGTCCGCGGATCCTCCTGATGATGAAAATGACGTCACGCGGACGGCCAAAGTAAACTTGATAAAACAGTGAATGTCCTTGATGGCGTTCCTGGTGGCGTTCAGCTCTTCACAGTGGTGTAGCGTATGGGCACGCAGGGCATATTAAACAGGGCTGACAACTCTCAGACATTCAGCGGGAGACTCACGCAATACCACACACTCTCACGACACACACACATTTTCTCACGCACAGAAAAATCACGAAGCAAAGAGGACACGGAGACCGACAGACGAGACAGAGCAGGTTACTTATGATATAAAAATATCAGCTCTCAGATTCTGTCAATTCTATTACGAAATTCAAACAATAAATACCGTTTTGGCGCTTGTAAATGTGACGTGACAGATCCTAGCGCCTCAGTTCCAGCGGCACGTGAACCGATCATCTCTACTAGCTAATAGTAAATAATCACCAATGAACAATGTTGAAAGATACAGTACAACTTACCGAACTGTAAATGCCTCATACATAATCTCGATCAATCAGTGTTTTTCAACCGCGGTCAATAAAACAGCAGGAGAACAATTATATCACAACATTTACCTCAGGAAAGCCATTTATCCCTCGCGGGCGATACCAGCTCACTTTTTTTCTTATCAGTGCAAAAGAGACTCAAAATACTCTGTTGGTATCAAAATACCTCAGACATGTGTACTATATTATATATTTATTATATCTTTACTTATATCATTAAATAATGTTATTATATAAAAATGCATTATATTTAATTTGAGTTATTTTTAACCTCTAAAATTAAGCTATTACTTTTTAATAATACTACCAGCTGATAGGGCTCTTTATGTTTACAGCATTTGGTGAGATTCTTTTTTTCTTGAGAAAAATTAACGCCTGTCTCGTGTACCGAATATTTGCACGAATGTTTCTGTAAGCCAAACCCCGCCCCTTTTAGGATCACTCCATTTTCAGGTACATATAACATTGAATACACATATACAAATACTACTTCCTTTTTTTTTTTTTTTACAAAAAATCCAACATACAAACTCATGTAGGGAAAATATAATATACATGTGTATATACAAATGTTGTCAATATACAAAAAGTATTAACCAAGCAGAAAACAAACAAAAAAAGAAAAAGGGGGAGCTACTTCAAAATACACAAGTCAAAGGCAGAAAGGCTACAGAAAATAAAAATAACATTTGGAGCGGCACATACAAGGGGAGATTAATCAAAACAATAATTTCCTAGATATGTCTCTACACATTTTTCTTGCAATTTTAGTAGATTTGATCTTTTTCAGTGAGGTAAAAAACATTTTAAAATCATTTATAAACCAAAACAAAGGAAGGCAGAACATCTCCACTTACTGCAATGAATATGATATTTACCCATAAGAATAATCATATTGACTAAATCTGATACTGATGAATCTACATTATCCATATAAAAGAGGATGTGTGGCAAGATGAAAGTAGGGATATTATCAATCTTAAGTGACAGCCAATCATGTAGCTCGGACCAAAAGCTATTGGACACGGGGCAAAAAAAAACATGTTCCAGAGTCTCATCCGCCATCTCACAAAATACACACGGGTCTACTTCAAATCTGAATCTTTTTCTAAGAAAGTCAGCGACCGGATATATCTTTTAAATTATTTTAAAGTGAGTCTCTTTGACTTTTGGGAAAATGGGCCATTTAATGAATTTAAAATGTTTTTTTTCTATGGACAATGCAACCATGTTAGGAATCTGTACACACAATCCTCTGTTATAATCAAAAAAATATTTAGATTTCAAAGCATCATTAATATATTTATTATTACATTTTTTGTCAACTAAAGTACAATCATTAATAACTAAATTTGGTAAAGTTGGTATGGGTGTTATTCTTGTATATAACAATGTGCCTTGAATTAACTGTAATAAAGGTACAGGTATTGCTTTACATATCTTATTGTATTCTCTATATGTGCAGTTTAAATTATATTTGTCTAAGAAAGCTTTATATTCCAAAAAGTTACCATTATCATCTATAACATCATTCACAAACACAATGCCCTTTTCATACCAATCATACCTGAACAACGATTTCCTATTGATTATAATGACCCTGTTGTTCCATAAGGTGGATCCATGCGGAGAAAAGTTATGGGGGAATATCATTTTCCAATATTGGAGAATTTGTTTGTGGAAGTTTGATAATTTAACAGGAATTTTGGTCACCTCAAAATCACATTGCAAAAGAAAATCAAGCCCTCCTACTTTGTTAAATAGATGTCTAGGTGTGTGAAACCACACAGAATCAGGTTGTGATAGAAATGTTTTCATCCAGTTAATCTTAAAGGTCCCAAACATTGATTCAAAGTCCAAGGCTTTGATACCACCCATATCATACTCTTTAACGAGCTGCGATTTCTTAATATAATGGGTTTTATTTTTCCACAGGAATTGGAAAATAATTGAGTTGGCTTTCTTAATATTTCCAGAAGAAACATACATGGATAAATGACTTTGGAAATACCTTCTGTTTTAGATAGAGTAACTCTACCAAAGATAGTGAGGTCTCTGGTAAGCCAGCGACTCAAAGATTTCTTCATATCCATTAATCGCTCAGAAAAATTAACATCTTCCCTTCTGATAGCATTTTTAGATAAAACTATTCCTAGATATTTTACTTCAGATTTAACCTCGATTGAAGAGATGATTGAATCTGTTGATGAGTGAATGGGAAGTAGTTCACATGTTTTAATATTGAGGGTTAATCCTGAAGCTTTAGAGAAAATCGAGACTGAATCAAGGGCAACATCAACCATGAGTTTATTCATTAAAAGGATTGCTGTGTCATCTGCAAATTGACTAATTTTAAATTCCTTATCAAATATTGAGACCCCATGCAAATTGGTATTGTGATTAATGAGCATGATGAGTGATTGGGTGGCTAGAATAAACAGTGTGGGAGAAATCGGGCACCCGTGTCTAACACCTCAAACCTAGGAGTTACACCAGGATTCAGGGACACACAACTATATATGTCAGTATAAAACATCTTAACTATTTTACTAAAATTGTTCCCAAAACCTAAAAAATCTAATACTTCAAATAAAAAGGCATGTTCAACAGTGTCAAATGCCTTATAAAAATCGAGAAATAAAATAAAGGCATCAGTATCAGTGAGATCTCGATAGTCAAGCATGTCTAGTAGCAATCTGGTATGATTATGTATATTTCTGCCCCTCATGAAAGATGATTGACACTCATCAATAATATGTGATAATCCCTCATTCAGACGATTAGCATATACAAGTGCCAGTAATTTATAATCATTACATAACAAGGTAATTGGTCTCCAATTATCCAATAAAAGATTATCTTTGTTAGGTTTGGGAATTAGAGTGATGAGACCATGTTTCATAGTGGGAGAAAGATTACCGTTTGAGATACAATCTAAATAGGCATTATAGAGTATTTCCCTGATATCACTCCAAAAGAAAGATAAAAACTGCACAGTTCTCCATCTATTCCAGCTGATTTCCCCTTAGACATCTGTCGAACTGCCATGTCTAGCTCCTCAATTCTTAGCTCATCTTCCAGAAGTTGTTTAAAGTTATCATCCATTGTCTTTTTAAACCCCTAATCTTATTTAGGAAAAAACAACAATCTTCTTTAGAAAAAAGGGATTTATACAAATTACTATAAAAAGCGTTGATTTTCCCATTTACTTCTTGATTTTTAACAATAATTCTTGAAAATTAATTATTTTTTCTTGACTAAAAAAATAAGAGTTTTTTCCCCTTCTTCAATCCAACTTTTTTTCTAACTTTGAACTTGAACCATTCCCATTTACTCAGAAAACACATTTCCAGTTCACCTACTTCTTTAACCAGTGGTTTAACTACATTACAAAACTCAGTATCTTCCAAAAGGGTATTGTTAAATTTCCATATGGAGTTTGTTATTCTCTCTTCCACCTGGAGAAAGAGTCAAAAATATTACACAATGATCAGTTAGGGGTGATGCTGAGATTTCACATCACATCATTGTCTGAGATTAACCAATAATCCAATCTTGAGCACTGGCCATTATTAGACGAGTTAAACCAGGTAAATTGTTTTCTGAGTGGGTTTTTCATTCTCCAATAATCTATTAGATTAGCCTTTGTGATCAATTCAACTATTGTTTCATCAAATGTGTGGCAGTGTCTCTTTGATGGTATGCGGTCTAACCAAAGATCAGCGGCCAGGTTAAAATCTCCCCAATTATTACTCTATCCGTTGAGAAAATAATTTTCCATTCTTCTAAGCACTTACTTAAGGATGAGAAGAGATTTTTGTTCTGTGTTCTCTTGTTATAACCATACACACATAATAAAATGTAGTGTATACCATTCATTTCTGTTGCAACCATTAACCAATAGCCAGTAGAGTCACTTTTATGGTCAATAATTTTCCCAGGAAAGCTATTTAATAAAATCATTTCAGCAGCATCAAGATAACAAACTGATATATATGTATACAGAATACATGCACTGAATACACAAACCGAGCCAAAAGTGTAAGCACGGAAAAATGAAAGTCTGAAGAATACAGATCTTATTTATTTTGCGTTAGCATGAAGCTGCAGCTTCAAAATACATGAATTACACTTACGAATAACAGTTAAATGCAAATATTTTTTTCTTACACTTTAAGGGCGATTTACACCTTTACAAATCTTCTCTTGCACATGCAAATTTATTTTAAGCTTGCAATCTTATGTACTCTTTCACAAATCTTACCCTGCGCATGCGATTCTTCATGGCATCATTTTACCTTCATACATCAACGTATCATTAGGCTTGTTTGAGATGAGCAAAATCTGCGCAGAACCGATCACCGGTGATCAGCGCGTAATGCATGCCGGTTAGAAACGTGTCCGAGTGCGGTCCGCCTTGCTCTGATGTCATGCTGACGTGTGTTAAAAAGCTCTCGCGAGCGCAAGGCGCACGTGTCGGATTCTGCAGTCGCGCGCAGTTGCTCTCCACCGACTGCGCTGATCAAAAGCATGATGGGAAACGACTTGCTGACGACACAGCTTAATGTTGATTGGTTTAAACAACCGTGATGTATTGTTCTCGTTTAAATTGTTTGATTTTAAACTCGGATATCATGTTTTATGTGTATATGTTATGTGTGAATATTCCCAAACTCTCGGACAGTGCGATCTCTATGAGTTATGCAATCTCATTTTATTATAAAAAAAAACTAAACAAAACACACTCACAAAAAAAACACATATGTCTGTATTAAAGAAAAAATTACTGATAAACACTTATTTGGAATGGAATTAATAATAATAATAATAATAATATATTTTATTTGTAATGCGCCTTTCTCAGACTCAAAGCGCTACAGTACAGAACAAAACAATCAAACATGAGGATAAAATAAATAAAGAAATAGTAAAAAAAAGTACAACAAAATAATACAATTATAAATTGAAAGCTTGACTAAAAAGATATGTCTTAAGAAGTTTCTTAAAACAATCCAGAGAATCAGCATCCCTAATAGTTGTAGGTAATGTGTTCCATAATTTTGGTGCGTTGTAGGAAAAGGCCCTTCCCCCCATGGTTTTTAATTTACAACGAGGCCACAGAGAAAGAGAGCCAGCAGAACGGAGAGAGCGAGCGGGAATGGATGGAGAAACTAAATCACAGAATTAAATAACAAGTACTTGTTATTGTCTTGTTCATTATATTTATTTTCATATAAAGGCAACAGAACTTAAATTGCATCCAGTTTATTAGCAACACTGTGCACGAGCGTGAATCCCGCGATATCCATCATTGATCTCGCAGGAGTCAGATCCACTGCGAGAAGCGAGAACTGTCCGGCTTGCCTGCGCTTTCTTCACTCCTCCTCTCACTGCAGCCGCTACTCTCCACTACATTACAGGCGAAGCAAGGCGCATCTCAAACAAGCCTAATGACCATGATCCGATCATAATATCGGATTATTTAACCTCGAATGTTCAATGACGCATTAACAAACAAAGTGCAGGTAGTGTTATACTCACGTTAATAATAGCGTTTATGTCCAGAGTACAAATACTTGATCTATTTGATAATGAATATTAAACACATAATTAATTCACACATACAACATAATCGTTGCATTTAAATACACACACGAAACCTATTCACATTAGACAATGGTTTCGTCAGCTTCCGGTTGCGATGCGCCGGCGCGACTCGCCCATGACGTCATCAGCGTCTGCCGCTCGATCCTTTGTTTTGGCAACTTTCCGCTGGAAGACTGACTACACACACACACACACACACACACACACACACACAGTGCAGTGCAAGTGTATGAAATGACCGGGATATGGAAGCGAGAGTGGAGAAATGGGTGAATGTCCATGTGCTATCAGCATCTCGTGCACGCGCTCCTGTGATAGCGGCAATGTGAGGGAGGAACAAGACGTGTGTGTGTGTGTGTGTGTGTGTGTGTGTGTGTGTCTGCCTGTTTCCTTCCTCAGCGGGGAATGTTACTTTATCACAATAAGCTTACTTTTCATTTCAAAAACAACTTGTTTAACACAAAATACTTCTTGATTCATGAAAATATGTGCATTTGACAGGACAAAAAATCTGATATGTGAAAATAGTGTTGTAGTGTAAATGTAGACTAATAGACCTTGACAAGCGACATTGACAAGATAAAGAAAAAACAAATCTGTGTTGCTGAATACGAGGCTTCTACAGTTATAGACACTAAAACAACTTTTCACATGTCCTTTATAAAGCAGTGTTGAATTTAAATATTTGTGGGTATTTAGGAAGGTATATGTATTATTTACTTATGGATTATTATTGTTAGCATTAAAAATTAACTTATTTATTTTTTATTTTCAATTAGTGTCCCACAAAACACAGGAGATGAAGTTCTTCAGAAGCTGATGCCTGTGGTTACAGCAACTAGATACGCTGGTAAGTAACACTGAGAACAAGCATCACTGTTAAAACATTATAACATTTCTTACTTAAACATTATAAATTAATGGTTTAACAAATGATATGAGTGTCACACTTCAGCTTTTAAGAGGATTTTTTTTTTCGTGTTGTATTTGTTTATATTATTATTACTATGTGGATTTGATCACAGTTTATTTTATGGTGTCATTGTTACAGTGTAATTATATTAGTGGTCGACCGATATGGGTTTTTTGATGCCGATGCCGATATCTTAGAGAGCAGGGTGGCCGATGGCCGATATAAAGCCGATATTTATATTTATATATCAAACATATATATATATACACACACACACACATATATAATATATATATATATATATATATACACACACACACTTTATATTTATATAAATCAATACTTAATAAATTAGATAAATTTAATAAATATTTAAAAAATATTTAAAATAAACATGCTTAGGCCCTATACTTTAGATGGCAACTTCTTGAATCTGCAATCCTATTACAGTATTTTTCACAAATAAAGTAATTGTTTAAAAATATATGAATATGTGAATAAAAAGGAAGTAAACACTGTAACAGGGCACTCAGTAATCTGGTCATTTCATGCGCACTGATAATCATATTTTTTTTACTTTGACTTTTGACAAAGTAACGCTAATTTTACATACAGCACACAGTGAAAACGATTACAGTTTATTTTTTTTTAATTGAATTGAATTTTATTTCAGGATAGCCCCTTGAGATGTAACATCTCATTTTCAAGGGGGTCCTGCATCTATATATACATGTACAGACACAAAAGACAACCACACAGCATCCACATAAGAAAAACACAGACCCACATACAAAACATTAACTCGCTCACCTGCCCTTGACCCCACAAATAACATAGCACACTTAATAAAGTATATTAACCAAAGTCAGCCAAATACATTAAACAACTAATACGTCATTTATCAGTATGCCTTATACAAAATGTAACATGCAGTATAACGTCACATCTCACACAGAAATGTAAAAGAAAAACCAGAAAAGAGAAGATGTGTACAACTATATGTTTTCTACATAGATCATTAAATGAAATACCATTGTGGTCCCTAATTACAAGAAAATCAGGGTTCCCACGCGTCCTGGAAAACCTGGAAAACCTGGAAAATGAAAGACCAATTTTCCAGTCCTGGAAAACACATGGAAAATGGGAAAAAAAAGTAAAATGTCCTGGAAACTTTTGTGTTGTCCTGGAAAATAATTGTCCCTCCTTGTGGATGAACGCAAACGGGTTAAACATTTTACGCATGAATGTCTGTTTTCAGCTGCCTTCAAAGGGTAATATTGGGCTGAAGCGCTTGTCTGCTTTCATTTCTGCATGTAGCCAGCACAGCGCCCCACGTGACACAAACCTGCCAATATGTACGCATTTTGTGTAGCAAGTACGCAATTTGACATCTCAGTATGTTGGACTTGCCCCTCTAAACTACGGACATGTGACAACACGATGCAGCAGCGTGGTGAAGCACTTTCAGCTAATCATTGTAGAAAAGCGGAGAATAACGAGTCTACCGAACCTACAACGTAACATTCCCGTCCCTCTCCTCCTGCCCTCTGCCTGAATGTTCCCCATTCGCTGCAGTTGGGCTTAAAAAGGTAAACTGTGTGTGTGTGTGTAGGCCTGTCGCGATAGTCAAAAAATCAATTAATCCCACGATAAAAAAATGAGCTCGATAATCTTTCCGGTCGCAATAATTTCCATTTGCATGCTTGTGTGTTTTCCTCGTCTCTCTCTCTACCAAAGAGACTGGATGACAACTCTCGGTTTCTTAGCGTGAACTAGAGCTTAGATTCTCAGCCCGAACTTGACCCGACCCGCGGGCCGATATTTCCCGACACTATCCTCGGGCCGGGCCCTTGATCTAGAGACGTGCACTCCCAACGCAATAGAGTGCGGCGCGGCACTAGATTTGATGGCCGAGTGCGGGCGCGGCCGGTAATGCTCTCACTCTGTGTGTGCGGATTGCGGGAGAATAAAACGCAGGGATGCAAACAGCGCGCTTTTCGGCGCCTCACGCTTTTTTCACGTCAGTTTGGGTGACTTGGGTCTGAGACTGAGAGGGTCTTATTATAATTTCACAAAGTCATCTGAAGCCATTCCATAGCTTAATGTGAGGGACAGAAGTCTATTTACATCATTAAATTAAAGTTTACGGAAACTCGTTTGTTCCCTCCTCTGCGGCTGTCAATCATTCTCCATTCAGTGTTCAAACAGCGCGCGCGCCTCGTCCGGTTACAGCAGGATGCACGGTAAAACTCTCTCCAATATGATATATTCACATTATAGTGCTTGATCTGTAGATAAAAGGCTGTGGATTTGCATAAAATTACTTTATTTTGTGTATTTGTATATTATGTTTGTGACTCGCTATCGTGCCTGTTAGCACAAGGACTATGAATCGGCATCAAACGCACAATAACTGGAATTTAAAACTGTGAAGAAACAAATGATCAATAAACTGTTGGACAGATATACACTAGGATTTGTGCGCTCGACATTTCTTCGCTTTGTGCCGTGAACTTTTGAAAGCGCACTTGTGCAGCGCAGCGCTGCACACCGTGACTCCATGTTGCTTTGAGCACATCATTCTGCACCCGCGATGCGCATACACGCTTTGTGCGCTCTGTTTTGAAGCGTTCATGGTTTTGCGCACTGAAAGATTATTAAAAGCCTATATATTTTTTTTATACCTATCCTGCACAATACATTTAAAATAAGTATAATTTAATTGTATATTATTTCTGTGTAGTGTAGTGTAGGCTATATAAATATATACACTTCTGAATTCTTGACATTAATATATAAATATAAAATTGTGAAATGTATGATTGCATTTTTGAATTTTAAAAGAGTACTAATAGTAATTTGTTTTTATTAACATGTTTAGTTTTTATAAAATTACTGTGCAGGTTTTTTCAAGAATTACTTTTTGCTGCTGATTTATACACTCATTAAGTTTATTAAAAATACATAATACATTTATGTAATATTTAAAGGTGTTAACTGTAATCTTACACTGCAAAATGATTAAAAAGGATTAAATTCATCACAATTATGGATATTTGCTACGGGGTGAGGGCTTCGATAACCTCTCTTTTTTGACCATACATGTGTTTGCATCCCTGAAAACGATTCGCGGGACTCACGCAAACTAGAAATATCTATGAATAAAA
This sequence comes from Gila robusta, assembly GCA_030770095.1. Lineage (NCBI taxonomy): Eukaryota > Metazoa > Chordata > Actinopteri > Cypriniformes > Leuciscidae > Gila > Gila robusta. Next base: position 18,533 of record JAVALU010000047.1, on the reverse strand, counting down.
CATAAAAACGAATAGATTTTTATTCATCTGTTGCAGAAAAGCAACAATAACAACTAAAACAAAATAGAAATGATTTACAGGCCAGAGTTTCTATTCATAACATGTTTGCAGCGTTGAGCGATATAGCCAATCACAGACTTATGTGTTGCAGGTCTGGTGACGCTACCAACCAATCAAATTGCATATTTCCTTAGAACAGTTCTGCTTCCCAGTGTTTTCATCTGTCTTTGTTCCCGCTGGTGTGCTTTTCGACGGCGGCGAAGGCTTCAATAATCCGGAGGATCCAGCGAAGGTGTTCGCTGAAGGAGATTAAATCTAAAGAACTCTCATGACGGGGCGCCCAATATATAGCTCTTGGCCACGCCCATCTTGGCGTGCTCTGACGCGCGCGGGCGCGAAGCGCGCTCATTGGTCGCGCATTCAGAGTCGCCCCGTCATTGGTTCGAGCAAGTTGCCGCAGCACAGCCAATGACCGAGCTCCTTCCTTCATTGCTGTCAGCTGTGCAGCTGCAATGCGTTTTACATAAAGACTTCAACATTCTCGAGAAAAGGAGTTTTCCCATAGCGTAAGCTACTTACGCAATAGGAGAGACCTCTCGAAAGGGAACAAAGTTTTAGTAGTGTGGCATTGCAAGTAGAGGAAAGCAGGTGGCATTGTGAAAGACAACAATCTTTGCACAACTATAATACAGATATAACGGTATAGGTACAATATCACATTTGTTTCAAAATATATCTCGATATGATAATATCGGTATATCGCCCAGCCTTAGTTGTGATAACTTGATTCGCACTGTAGCAGCTGAAAAAGTCTTGAAAATGTCCTGGAAAAGTCCTGGAAAATCATTCAAGAAAAGAGTGGGAACCCTGAAAATGTAGTTTTAAGAAAAGAAAAAAGTGATGATTTGAATAAACCAATTGAAGAAATAGACCTCAAAAAAAGAGGAAGGTTATTCCAGTCATGAGGGGCTTTATAATGAAATGCTCTCCTACCAGCTACAGAAAGTAACCTTGGAACCTTAAACAATGTTGGACATTGGAGGTGTCTCAGTGAGTATGTTGAGCAATAGGGTATTAAATGCTGTTTAAGATATTCAGGACAATTGAAATGAACACATTTAAAGATAAACATAATCCAGTGGTAATCCCTTCGTTGTTTAGGTTGCAACCAGTTTAATGAATCATACATAAAACAATGGTGAGTTTTAAATGGACATTTCAATATAAATCTGCAAAAAGAGTTGAATACAACATTAATAGGTTTGAGATTGGACTCAAATGTATTAGTGTAAACTATGTCTGCATAATCAATAATTGGTATTACCAGTTGAGAAATAATTTTTTTTTCTAACTTGAATTGAAAAACAATTAATTGATCTGTACAGAGTGTTAAGACATCCGTATACTTTCCTAATGATATTATCAATGTGTATCTTAAAGGTAAGGTTGGAGTCGAGCCAAAGGCCCAAATATTTAAATTCCTCCACAATCTGCATAAGGGACCCATCTAAAAACTTTATTTCAAAACCTGAAGCACAACGACGATTTTGTATTGTGGAAAACACCATGCAGCAGGACTTCTTCATGTTCAACAGAAGTTTATTAATGAACAACCACTGTTGTACTTTATCAAAGTCAGATTGAAGAGTTCTTTGAACGTGCAACAAATCCCGATCAGAGGTGTAGACAACAGTATCATCAGCATAAAGCTCTAATTCACAGTGAGAACAAACTTGTGCCAGGTCATTGATAAAGATTGAAAAAAGTAAGGGGCCTAAAGTTGAGCCTTGAGGAACACCTTTATCAACAATTAAGTAATCTGACTGGAATCCTTGATAAACAACACATTGACGTCTATTATGCAAATAAGAGTTGAACCAAAGCAGAGCATTTTTGTTCAAACCAATAGAGTAAAGCTTATCCAGTAGAAGATAATGGTCAACCATATCAAAGGCCTTTGAAAGATCAATGAAAGCAGCACCGATGAAATTACCTTTATCAAAACCCGAGAAGACATCATTTGCAAATTTTACGAGAGCAGTTGAAGTAGAAAAATTGGCTCTAAAGCCAGATTGATGTGGAGATAAGATATTGTAGTTATTAATGTACACAGTTAATTGATTAAAAATTAATTTCTCAAATAATTTAGCAACTACACAAATGATGGAAATCGGGCGATAATTATTCACATTCGATTGGTCACCACCTTTGAAAAGAGGTGTCACTCTTGCAGCTTTCCAAATTTGTGGCACAGTACAAGTAGTTAGAGATAGGTTAAAAAGATCTGCGAGAGGAAAGATCAATATGTGAGCAGCAATTTTGATAAACTTAGCTTCCATCTCATCTGGTCCTGCACTACAATTTAATTTAAGGTCCTGTAATACATTAAAGACATCAGTAGGCATAATCTTTTTAAATGAAAAAGAGCCAGCAGGCATAGAAGAATAAGGAGACCATGCCAAACCATCAGAGCAAACAGATTTTGAACTACATAAAGACGAAAAATTATGATTAAAAGCATGAGCTCTATGCAAAGGATCAGTTTAAGTGTCATTATCCTTGCATATTCGCTTCACAAATGTTTTTTTATTTTTGTTAAGAATGTTATTTAAATGATTCCAGAAGTGCCTAGGGTTAATGAAATCACGAGAGAAACAGTCTTTATAATAATTCGATTTGGCATTCCTAGTTTCAGTTTTACATTTATTCCTTAACTGCCTGTAAATTGACCCATCCAATTCATCTTTTGAGAGACGATATTTAACCCAAGATTTATCTCTTTGTTTGAATAGTTGAAGTAAATTAGAATTTATCCCTGGTAAATGCCTACCTTTGACCTTAATTGTTCTCACAGGAGCATGTTTATCAATTATGGTTTTTACTTCAGTATGGAAGAAATTCCATGCCTCTTCCACAAGTGGAATTAGTTGAAGCCTGTCCCATCTAATATCTAATATATCCCTTATGAAGTAATCAATATTAATATTTTTACATTGCCTTATTGTGATATATTTATATGGGGAACTCTGTATTTTAATTTTCCAGATGCAGTATATTATAGAATGGTCACTAAAGCAGTCTGATAAAACACCTGATTTAATAATCCTATCTGGATTGGAAACAAGAATCCAATCCAGCAATGTAGAAGAACGGCCATCAACTCTCGTGGGTTCTTTTATTAACTGAGTAAGGTTTACGCTGCCTAAGAGATTTCAATCACCCGAGGAAGACCGATCCAACCAGTTATTATTAAAGTCACCCAGTATGATCAGTTCATTGTGTCTGTCAAGAGAATTAATAGTAGCCAAGATACCATTTAAGGAATCAGTGGAAGCAGAGGGAGGTCTGTAAATATTTCTGATAGTAAGCTGTTTGTTTACATGAAAAATGATATTAGTAAAAAGACACTCGAAGTTAGTAGGCTCCACTTTAGGAGATACACACTCAGAGACGAGATTTGTATTAACATAAGTCACCACACCTCCTCCTCTTGATGTCCTATCAGCTCTATATAAAACATAATTATCAATTCCCACCTCATCATTAGTGATTTTGTTATGAAGCCATGATTCAGAAATAGTGATTATATTAGGTTTATGTAAAGCAACCCATACCCTGAGAAGATCAATTTTAGTAGCAAGGCTCCTGATGTTGAGATGAATTACTTTTAATCCTTTAATTAGATCAATAACTCACAAATAAGTAGGCATATAACAGATAATAGGGTATAGGAGCAGATGGCGAGAACAACAATGTTAACAAATTTAGACAAACAAAAACAAATATAAAACAAAAACAAACTAAGCAAGCAAAACAAATAGTTCATAGTTAAGCAGTACTATGAAGAATAAATTAATCCGAGTCTCTCATAACCCACATAAATAATCATTTGTAACTAAAAATAAAAATATTTTTACCTTAATCATTTCATAATAGTTTATTAACAATTCATAATGGTTTCCCAGAAAATGCATCAGATTAATTAGCTCATAACTAGACAAATTATGAGTAATGCATATAACCTTATATTCTGGACTGCCAAATTAAAGACTTACAGTAGCTCTATATAAGCAGTGCAAAAAAAAAAAAAAAAAAAAGACACAAACCAGATCAGGTCACAGACTACAGCAACCAGCCGTCAGCAAGGAAAAAAGGAAATAGGCTATTAAATCAGAAAAGTCAAAACAGAACTACTGCTGTCCAAACAGTATCAATAAACAAGCAAGCCTTCAAAAAGAGCAATAAGGCCTATCAATACAGTTTAAATAGAAAGTTTAAATAGGACAACAAAGGCCAAAACTGCAAAACACAGTAAAAGACAAAACACCAGTAAGTTCTAAATAGCAGGAAGGAGTGATGCTACATAGTCTCTGGCTTCATCAGCTGAGGAGAACATTTTCCTACCTCCCTCCTTCGCATTGATGGAAAGTCTTGCAGGAAATAATAGCGCAGGCTTAAGTCCAAGTTTGTAGAGGTCCGCCATGACTTCACGATACTTTGATCGCTGTTCCATTACTTCAGGAGTGTAATCATCGTAGATCGCGATAGATGTTCCACGGTACTGAAGCCTTCCCCTTCTAGCTCTAGCTTCACGTATAATAGCCACTTTCTGCTGGTACCTTAGAAGGCGTATGATGACTGGCCGAGGCCGCTGACCTGGGCTCGGTTTAGCAATGAGAGTACGGTGAGCCACTTCACAATCCGGCAGAGAACCCAGAACACCCTCACCGAACACTTCCATCAGAAGCCCCGAAAAGAAGGAGGTGGGCTGACCGCCCTCAATTGATTCAGGTAGGCCGAGTAGCCTAATATTATTGCGGCGGCTACGTGATTCCAGATCAGCCACTTTAGCCAGCAATTTAGCGTTATTCGCCGACAGTGAAACACAGGAAGTTTCCAAAGTTGAAATACGCTCATCTTGTAAGTTTGCATTGCTCTCAAGTGCTGAAATTTTCTGAGCATGATCAGACAAAGTCTCTTGCATACAGTCAAGTTTAGTTTCGAGCGAAGAGAAAGAAGCTTTAAAATCCACAGCGATTGATTTCCTGAGGTCATCCAGGAGGCTAGAAAGAGTCGCCACATTCAGCTCATTGGTAATTTCTTCAGTTGCAGCCGATCCTGCATTTTGATCCTTCCTATTAAGTCTAGTTCCCTTAGCAGCCATAGGAAAATCAGCTTCAAGTTAATAGTAAAACAAAAAAAGTCGTGAGAATGAGACTCAAGGAGCGACAACTACACCAACACACTCGTCGCCGCCATCTATTTTAGGTGTTTGGCATTTTATGGTGTCATTGTTACAGTGTAATTATATATTTAAGTACTGAGTAATATTAAGCAACTACATGTTCTTACTATAGGATTAGGGTTTGGTTGAGAGTTAGTTGCATGCAGTTATTTGTAATTTTCTGTTATTACTATGGTAAGTTCATGTAACATATGTAACAAGAACACTGTAAAATAAAGTGTTACTGTGGATTTTTATATTTTTATTTATGAACTTATTAATGTATATCAGCGCTTATGTGCGGGGTACCACTTCCTTATTTTGCCTCGGAGTTTCGTTTGTTGGAAATATGAACTGAATTTAGAAATGCTTTTGAAATGAAAAACTTTGCATTTAATAAACATAATATATTTTTATACGGTACACAGAAACGTGTCCGAGAACGTTGCAGCTGTGGAGGGAAAATGCGCGTTCTTTACAGAAAATGAACGGTTCTGCAACTTTAGGGTGCGAAAGCAAACATTTCAGTATATTAGCGATGTACTTCACACTCAACTGTATCGCAAAACCACACAGCTCTCAGTCCCGGAGAGAGGAGGGGAATAATGACAGTGGGGGGGGGTGTGTGTGACGTCCACCTGTGAATGCAGACACGATGGCTGATAGCGTTTACATTACACTGAGATCCGATCACAATGCGTCCTCGACTCCCTCCGGACCGGGACACGCTGATCGAGAACATTCCCATCAGAAGCGCGTTTACACTTGTGTTTCAGTGTGTGTGTGTGTGGACAACATCCGGATACAGGTCGCATATTAATGCCCAGTGTGAACGCAGCCTAGGAGGAAGAAATCCTTCAAAACTGGAAAGGGGCGATTTTGTGTACATTCAATATAACAACAACACGTTTTTCTTTTGTAAAATAAAGAAAACAACAGGATTTTTTTTTTTTTTGCCGTCTCAGTCTCCGTGAAACTCTTTCTGGAGCACATCACAAAAATGAACCACAAGGCAGCGAATACATGAAGCACATACATGAGAAATACATTTATAAAATAATTTATTTTATTAAGCTTATTTGACGTTAAATGCATTATATACTATTTGAATTGTAACTTGCTGATCTAGAGGACAAGCTTGATGTATGTCTCATAAAATGTTAAAAACTGTAAATGTCTGGGAGAAAGAGAAGAGCAGACAATAAAATCATAAATATAAATATAAAAATGCACATAGTAATAAAAATAATAATACTACTACTAATAATAATATAAACAAATACAACACTTAGTCTATTACAGATAAACGCCCAACACTGGTTTCAGTTTTGCATTATATAAATCCTTTTAGGCTTTAAAATAAATATTGTTTGTGGGCTAATTAATGCCACAATAATTTGTTTATTTTATAGGCTACTTATATTTTACATTTTTGTTTTGCATTGAATACCATTTAAAGGATTTGTTGTGGAAACCGCAATACCATCCTCCAATAGAAAACCACATTAAGCGTTTTTTCTGTACATATGGTTTATTAATAAGGTGTGTACAGAATTTGTTAATGTTCTGTGTTGGGGATCAATATCTTTAGCATAATCTTCACTTATGCTCTTAGTAATATATTAAAGAAACTGAGCTCATATTGTCACAGCTGCGAGTGCGCTTGTACGCCAGCAGAGGACACTCTTACCGCTCACTCTACACACAGCATGGACTCAGTTTCCCACAATGCTTTGTGTGTCATCTGTGTAATCATGTGCAGCTGTTTCCCATCCCCTCATGATCTCTCAGTCTCTCTGCCTATTTACCCAGTTCAGTTGTTTGTCTCATCGCAGAGTCTTGTCTAGAGTCCCACGGCATTACTGAGCGCTTTCCTTGTTTCCTGCTATTCCTGGTTTTGATATCTGCCTGTGTCCTGGGGTGTGTTCCAGAAAGCAAGCTTATCTTACCGTCAAACATACCCTGAACTCTTGGTTGATTAAACCACATTTTTTGGTTTATTGTTTAATTTCATGGTTAACACGCCAGACATTCTCAACAGAGCGATGAATCCTATGAAAGCTATGGCGACTGACTTACCCTGAAAGTTTCCTCTGTTTGTGGAGCCGAGAGTTGAGGTTATCCGCTGACTTACCCTTAAACACACCCGGGTCTGTCACACAACCTGCTTTCTGGAATAACCCCCTGGTTTTCTCCTTCTTGTCCTGAAACCCTCTGGATTTGTTAGTTTGTTTGGACTGGTTTTCTGAGCTCTGACCTTCTTCCTGTTTTAATGGACTCTGACTTTGGATTGTGCTCTCAATAAACTGCGTTTGGTTCGTCAATCGTTGTGCTCAGTGCTGTCCGCAACCAAATCACCACTGTGTCATAGTGCATAATTCAGGGTTCGTACAAGGTGCTTAAAGTGCTTGAAGTACTTGATTTTGACATTTTGAAATTTAAGTCCTGGAAAACAGCCATATTTTTGAAGAGGTACTTGAAAAGTGCTTGAATTATTAAAAATAGGGATGCACCGATACCGAGCTCATGTAGGCTACTCGTAAAAATGCTCCGATACCAACAACCGATAGGCTGTATAATAAAAAAAACTAATGACCCGCCCCAACCCGCCCCGCAAATAAAGTGACAATTTTTTTACCCGCCCCAACCCGACCCGCGGGTTACGAGTCGACCCGCGCATCACTACTGTTTACACAAATCCGCCGCGAACTCTATGGGCGCCGCCATCTTGCCTGCCGCCATTACTGCGTGCCTGCTAAGGGTGACGGTGTGACACTTGCCGGTGTCCTCTAATGACATTTCAATGAAAGTGGATCCTGCTCATGAAAGAAAATGTCTGGTGAAAGGGAACATTGGGTAGATGATGTCAGGAAGTGGCCAAAACTTACCGATAAAGGTAATTTATTGACAACATAATGTATTAATGTAAAAATGCGTCAGCCAAATGTAATGTAATTATTAAGACGTGTATTAATTGATGACAACAATAAAACCGAACGCTGTCATTGCTAGCTGTGTTGCTAATATGTTCACAAGCTTCACAAGTTGCAAATAAGTGTTTCCCCTACCATTGTTTTGTAATAATACTATACCCCGCAATAATACAATTTAAATACATCCTACGTGTTTTGTGTGAATGAATGGTGCAGTCGACGCTCAGTTCATTTAACACACACACACGCGCGTGACGCTCCAGCTGTTTATTTGCCTATATGAGGACACGACTGCATGAACTTCCTCGAGACGCGCTTGATTCCTGCAGAGGCCTATGGCAAGCCTAGAGGGTCAGAATTATGCTATAGATTAATCGCGTTTACAGCCAAACGCCGTCAAATACGGCGTTTTTAAACCGTATTTCGCGCGTTTTTTACGCCGTTGTAATTACAAACGCCGTAAAAAACGTGCGAAATACGTCAATGACACCGTATTCCACGGCGTTTTAGTGTGCATGGAAAGCGCCGCTTTTTACGCCGTTCATCTCGCCATATGACGGCGTAAAAAACGCCGTTGTGGTTGAACAGAGCACGTGTTATTTTACGGCGTTTTGCTAATAGTATAATGAGCCACGCCCACTGTTTTACACAGCCAGTGAGTTTGAACTGTTCTCTCCCAATCAATGATGAACTGAGTCAGACCAGACCAATTCAGCACGGATCATTATAGCCAAGGATCATTCGAATCTGTGAATGGTTTATTATTTTTTGTGTATACTTACTATAAAAACAAAACATTGCTTGTATAATGAAGAAAACAAACAGCTTTCCTTTCCGTGAACTTGCTTCTCAAAAGCCATCATTTTCACCATGAACCGAAATAAATTTCGTGTATAGATAGGCTATTTATTCCTTCTATATGATTTTATCCTGTTTTTTTCTTGTTCACAGAAGTGCTACAGGTGCATACGATGATGATTCTGATGATTCTGCAGCTATTTGTTAGCCTAGAAATCTAGACGCACCCTAGCGGCAGCAAAAATTATTTTGCAGCAAAGTGTGGTCTAGCAACTCTCCGTTGGCATTCGAGCTGGAAATCCAAACTCTGGTCAGGCCAATCACATCGTGTATAGAGTTGGTGGGCGGGCTTAACATAATGACGGCAGAGTTGTGACGGTTCCGCGTGATTTCCATAGGTGATTTCCCTGCTACTTGAAAACAAAGAAGATGCTGCTGGCGAACAGCGGTCTTTCGAATCGGCGACTCTGGATGACTTGGAGTTAAGAGAACGTCACTTAAGTCATTCTTAAAAAAAGGCAGATGTGTTCGGAGTTTTGACGACCGGATACGGCAAAAGTTAAATATAGGCCTATCAACTAGCTCCGCTGGTGGGAAAACGCATGGGACTCACTCAGCCACAGCCCTCCGTTGCTCTGGTTGGTTGTAGCGCTATCCTATTGCGTGCAGAGGGAATTTGAAAGACAACTGTTTATCCCGCCCCTCGGATTGAGGTATGCCAATTGTGAGTTCCCAGACCTAACATCTTGATAGGTCTGGCTTGCCAGGCTAGCTATTTGTGCATGCAGGCTAAAACTAAACCCCTGGAAAAAAATGTTTGTGTGTTTTTAATGGGTCACAGACACTTGTAAATTTTTATTTAACATAATCTTGGTTAATGAATGGAGATCGCGTCGGTTGAAGGTCGCAAGGAAAAAAACCCTAAATTAATCCAATTTGTTGATAAAAGGAAACATTTCTAATTTTCTTTTAGTTTAAGTTTTTCAACTAATACTTATATTTTCCTTTATTTCCGGTTTATGTTGATTAGCATAAATGTTTTTATTAGTTTTTGTTTTAGTTAACTAACCCTGAACATCCACAGATCTGTAACCTAAATTTTGCTCTTTTAAGACACTAATATTTACAAATATATATATGTTTGTCATAAAATAATTTATCAATGCATTATTTTTATAGGCTATAACCTAACCTTTTACAGTTTTCGATAAAATAGGCCTACATTTTTTGCATAATTTTTGCTTAAAAAATAAAGCATTCATAAATTATTTTATGATAAACATATTACTGTCTTAAGTGAACTCGTTTATAGTTATACACTCAAATAATAATAATAATAATAACAATAATAATAATTATTATTATTATTACATTTTAGGCTACATGTTTATAAGACACTTTTGTCCAAAACTTACAAAAAAGGAACAAAGCAATTCGTCAAATGTCAGTCATAATACAGTCACAGCCAGTCAGTCAGTCACAATGTCAGTCTAATAATTTATTATTTAGACAATAATAATAAAGGGATAGGATTATCACAAATAACCACAAGATTTTGACGCTCATCATTCATATTAAATCGTCTATTCCAACATATTCCACCATTGTGGAGCGCGTTTACTGCATGACATGGAGGCGCCGGCGACTTGCATCACTTGCATTTTCCTATCAACAGTGGAAACAACTTAAAATACTCCCTAATTTCTGGTCATACAGAAAAGAATAACATATAATTCGCAACTAATTATATTTGTGTAAACTCACAATAACAAGAAAACGATGTGCTTTTGTAAAATAACTTTCATGCTCTCCGTGAACTGGAGCGCGTCTCAAATGAACTGAAAAACAGCGTATACTAGCCTCACAGCTTGAAATGTCCACTTTTAAACGAACAAATTAGAATCGAAAGCAAATACCGTCTGATTATGTAATCCGTATGAAAGGTGCATTTCTCTCTAAAGGCGCATCCCCTTTACAGCGGAGATGGAGATATGTTAGCTGCCTGATTTAGAAAACATTAGCTTATTAATAAACAATTAAAATGCCTCGTTATTTGTTCAGACACATTTATTATCATTAGCCTACTTTTGCCGGTGCTTTGCGGCAAGATTTATGCATTCGCTTTAGTATGGGAGGCTATATTCCTCCATGCACCCAGTATTTAAGAAGAAATTAATATAACGTGCGATTAGTCAACTAATTGCTTAAATGAATGACTATAGTCGACTAGAAAAATCTTTAGTCTATGGCAACTCTAATCAATAAACAATTTAGTTGACATTACAGTATTTTCTTAATAGCCCAATTAGTATCCAGCTCTTAACATTAAAAGTTGAGTTAACATAATTAGTTAATGAACTAATAAAATGATCAAATAAAGATTAAATTAAGATGCTAAGCATATTGCTATATTTGCATATAGCAAAAAAATACGATCATCTCCATTCATTAACCGACAAGATTATGTTAAATAAAAATTTAAGTATTAGTTGAAAAACTTAAACTAAACGAAAATTAGAAATGTTTCCTTTTATCAACAAATTGGATTAATTTAGGTTTTTTTTCCCTGCGACCTTCAACCGACGCGATCTCCATTCATTAACCAAGATTATGTTAGATAAAAATTTACAAGTGTCTGTGACCCATTAAAAACACACAAACATTTTTTTCCAGGGGTTTAGTTTTAGTTTTAGCCTGCATGCACAAATAGCTGCAGAATCATCAGAATCATCATCGTATGCACCTGTAGCACTTCTGTGAACAAGAAAAAAACAGGATAAAATCATATAGAAGGAATAAATAGCCTATCTATACACGAAATTTATTTCGGTTCATGGTGAAAATGATGGCTTTTGAGAAGCAAGTTCACGGAAAGGAAAGCTGTTTGTTTTCTTCATTATACAAGCAATGTTTTGTTTTTATAGTAAGTATACACAAAAAATAATAAACCATTCACAGATTCGAATGATCCTTGGCTATAATGATCCGTGCTGAATTGGTCTGACTCAGTTCATCATTGATTGGGAGAGAACAGTTCAAACTCACTGGCTGTGTAAAACAGTGGGCGTGGCTCATTATACTATTAGCAAAACGCCGTAAAATAACGCGCGCTCTGTTCAACCACAACGGCGTTTTTTACGCCGTCATATGGCGAGATGAACGGCGTAAAAAGCGGCGCTTTCCATGCACATTAAAACGCCGTGGAATACGGCGTCATTGACGTATTTCGCGCGTTTTTTACGGCGTTTGTAATTACAACGGCGTAAAAAACGCGCGAAATACGGTTTAAAACGCCGTATTTGACGGCGTTTGGCTGTAAACGCGATTAATCTATAGCGTAATTCTGACCCTCTTGGCTTGCCATAGAGGCCAGAGAAATTACATATTATAAATAGTTTTTCAGCGTGAGAAATACAATGTGTGGCGGGAGAGCGTAACAAAAGACCGAAAGGAGTGACTGTCACGCTCAATGCGTGACACTAGAGAGCCCTGCAACTACTTTCCCAGCCGGCATTTCAACGTTGATTCACCGTTGAAACAACGTCAGCTACCATGGTTGAATCAACGGTGAATTACCTTTCGATTTTGCAAAACGGATCAACGTTGATATTGTGACGTCGTTTCACCGCGGAAGAAACAACGTTGATTCACCGTTGAAATCGCGACGTCGTTTCACTCTTACCTTTCGGGTTATGGTCTTCTCCCGACGTTGAATCACCTTTCGATTTTGCAAATTGAATCAACGTTGATATTGTAACCCTGTACCCGGCGTAGCCTACCTGTAATTTTGCTTAAACGTCAACACTGAAATGTAAACTATGATTTTCGCTGCATATTTAGTATTTTCAGCAACTAATAAAACTTGCTGTAAGTTACATGATTTGCAATTGGACGGCATAAAAAGAAAAAAAAAACATAACAATTAGATGTTCATAAATCTGCAGTGCAGGCATGAGATGCTTCATTTTCTAAAGAAAAACTTTAACAATTACACCAAATGGAAAAATAATTTTCTTAGAATTTAAATATACATCTATATTGTACATTTACACTTTTACATAATGTATTGAAAAAATTCTCGTTCAACAACAAAGCACTTTCTTAAGGGTTTATTGATATCAGAATGCAGAGGGGAAAAGCTTTTAATTCTAATTTCATACACACTGCAAATATTCACACAATAGCCTATATATAAATAATTACAAATGGTTTGGAAACTTGCTCAAGTCTGTTTGACCAAAAATACATAAACCGTAACACTGACAAACACTAAAATCTTACCATTTCCAAACTTGTGACCAACATATGTACTCATTTCATAAAAAACATATGTACTCATTTCGTAACATTCTAAAATCTCAACAATTAAGTGAAAAAGAATCCAAGTAAAAGTAAGGAAAGTTTGTAGAACTTCACATTCTACTAGCAACAGTCATTAAAGGACAAGTTCGGTATTTTACACTTAAAGCCCTGTTTTAAGATCGTTTCTGATGAAATAGAACGGTTAAGATTAAAATTTGGACACATGCTGCTGTCCCGAGAATTTTTGGTTTATGTGGTCGCACCCCCCCCCCCCCCACCTCTACAATGGTTGTATAGGTGCACAGAAACAATTCTTCATAAAACGCATTAAACTTTAGTTTACAAAGACGTGAAACTCACCGAGTGGTCTGGGGTGTTCACTGATATGCTCACACAAAAATCGCTGCAAAAGATGCTTTCCAACAGGTTTTATCGTAGTTTTTGTACCAAGTCAAGGCAATGGAGTCGGACAAAAACTACGATAAAACCTGCTGGAAAGCATCTTTTGCAGCGATTTTTGTGTGAGCATATCAGTGAACACCCCTGACCACTCGGTGAGTTTCACATCTTGAATCTTGAAACAGGGCTTTAAGTGTAAAATACCGAGCTTGTCCTTTAAAAAAAAAAGAAAAGAAGAAAAAAAAAAAGGTGTCTTCAAGGAAGAGTCTTCTTACAGCCACCACCACCCATCCTCTCTGGTGCATATTTTAAATATTTGGACATGGTCTCCATTACTTTTGTACTGGTTGTGTTGTGTGCATTGACGACTGCATCTAAAGGGAAAAATCAAAACAGTCCAGATCAACAAAATTGCTATAAATTTATGGAAAAGCTTTTAAGGATGTCAAAGTTATTTGTCAAGTCAAGTCATCTTCATTTATATAGCACTTTTAACAATGGATTGTTTCAAAGCAGCTTTACAGAGATAAACATATAACTTAAGGTAGCCGAGAATGTTTTGGCTTTATAGCGATTCTCGAATAATGTTATTTCCAGCTAAAGTTAATTTTGAAACACACATTAACTTAGTAATTAGGACTAATTTGCTTACAGTATTTTATTAGCGTATTTTATTTACAATAACTAACCCCTTTACAGTTACTGCTATTATAAAAATACATGTAGGTTTAAAATTCTACAAAAGGCACATACTCTGTGCAGTGAGCCACACGTTCAGTTAGATGTAATGCAGACTTTTAAATATGAACATAACTCTTCTGTTAATATGCTCTTAGTTTGTTACTCAGACGCAAAAAGTGTGCTGAATGAAATAAAACGGTACTAGCCAAAACCACCACACAGTTGCTTTTAGTGTGAGTTAGATGTATATTTATTTTATCAGACAATGCCACGATTATAGCCTATAAATCAGGATTTGAGTATAGTAAGAGTGATTCCTGGTTAACACAATGCAGCCTTTATTAATGGGTCGTGTTTACTATTTATACTTGTTTTATGTATCACAACAGAAAATATGTCATCATAAATATGTAAATGGATCTGTGACGTCGCATGCCACCACAAGTATCACAAAATCATGTGGGAAACACTAATATATATATATATATATATATATATATATATATATATATATATATATATGAAGAGTTAAGATATTGTAATTTTCTTGTAAAAATTAGTATTTTTATCAGTGTAGGTTCAGTTATTACACTTTTAAATAGCAATTAATAGTTTTTTTTCTGGAATTTACCACTGCCTCTGATGTCTCTATAATTGTTAAAGATGATATAATTCTGATGATAGGATGTTATGAAAGCATATCGCCCAACATTAGTCTAATTAAACTATTATTTCCTCAGACAACTTGCAAAACAGTAAAACTAACATGAAAAAGAATCGTGATAATATTGTGAATCATATTTAAAAAATAAAATAAAATAAACTCGATTGGATATTGTTTCCATATCGCCCATCTCTTTCATGCTCATTCCCTTGGCCAGTCTCGCTTCGAATCTCGCGATATTACCGTGAATGGACAGTAATGACGACGACTGTTAAACGGAAAAATGTATAGCTTATCGAACGTTACACTTTTGTTTCCTGAAATTTTGTATCTGTGTGCACACGTATAATGTCTTCTCCCTGAAAATCGACGTATCAACCGCAAAAGCACAAAACGACACTAAAGCGGCACGAGTAACGTTAGGCCTCAATCGACATATTTAAAAGTAGGCCTCCGCGACACAAATGTGGAAAAGCATTCCCTGAATATCGAGTTAGTAAATTCATTCAACGAACTGTGCATTTACAATTCTCCACGCACTGACATAATGCGTTTAACTCATGACCTTGCGTATATTTGTGAAATCAGACTTACCTTTTTGATCCCCGCGCCCTCGCAGACCCTTGGCCAGGCTCGCGATCTGAAAGACGGTCAGGATAACGGCAGATAATGTCCGTAAGACGGGCTCTGATAACGGTCATATTTTCAAACTTAAAATGGGCGCACAGTGGCGGCTGGGTGATTGGCCAGTTTCATGAATGACAGACAGATTAACCAATCATGATCAATTGTTTCATTGTGGTAAAGCAGCGCAATGTGTTTTATAATATTTAAATCAGAAAGTTCATGATAAAAAATGTAAAATGATAATAAAATAATAATAATGATCTTAATAATAATTTAAAAGGCAGAAATTATTTATTTTGTACATATTGATTGATTCAACATATAGATATTGTAAAAAAAAAATCAAAGTTGATTTATAAGTGTTTTTTTTACCCTTTTTCAACCATTTAGCATTAAACATTATTTCAACGTAGTTTCAACATTGAAACAACAACTGTCATTATTTCAACCATATTTCAACGTTGAAGGTTGATCATGTACCGGTTGGTTTTCAACCATTTAGCATTAAACGTTATATCAACGTTGTTTCAACGTTGAAACAACAACTGACATTATTTCAACCATATTTCAACGTTGAAGGTCGGTCGTGTGCCGGCTGGGTTACTTTCTCCCGCCCGCAAAAAGACTTTTTTTCTGTACCTCCAAATAGTTTCAAGTTAGCCTACGTGTCGCCACCATACACATCGGCATAAATGCTCCTGATAAATTATTTGTTATTGAAGCATTAACACACAAACCACTGTTAATTTAACATAAAAGCAAGCAGATACTGCGTGCATGGTTTGGCATGACTGAATGCGCGCAAAGTGCCCTTAATAATTCCTAAAAAGCTAACATCAGTTCATCGCGATCTCACACATCTGTTATTATCAATGAAGCTGACTGCACAATGAATCTTTCATAATATATACACTTTGTTTGTTATAATTAGAGGATTTGCCAGCATACAGAATTCACACACAGAGTGAGTGCATTAGTTACCGCCCGCGCCCGCACCAGGAACTCTGTGTAATCCGTATGGCCGTAAACATGGGCAGTCAATGCGCAACAAAGTTTTGTGAATTTCACAAACGGTTTTATTTGTTGTTAAAACAGCCAACCACACAACACGCTCTTCCCGGCATCACTGGACAGCATACGTAATAAAAAACTACATAGAAATAACATTTCGTACAGCTAACATCTGCTACAGCCGCCTACGGGACCAACGCTACTTCCGCTAGCAGCAAGGCACGCAGTAATGGCGGCGCTGCTTTACTTCCGTGTTTCGCCGGATATGTCTATAGTAACACATAGCAGTGGTGCGCGAGCTGATCAGAGGAAACCGCGCAGTGGATTGAGCGCGCAGCGGCACAGACACGCGAGCTGGTCGAGCACATCCTTTAAACAGACATCAGTGGAAGGTTTGTAGTTCAGTCGGATGTCAATGGCAAAGAAAATAAAACGAGGCATGTAACGTTAGCTTATTATAAACGTTAACTGACGAGAGAGCGCAGTTCTGTTGATGCTCTTGATTGCTGATCGTTCACTCAGCATGTGTTATTTGAACTAAATCGTATATGTAAGTAAAGTAAAACAGAACTGTTACCTGATTTATGTATAAAGAATGATTTCCTACATTATTACTGGTCGTTTGCAGTCAAGAAGTTCCATGAACGCAAACATCAGCGCGCGCCCCGCAAACCAGCGTCTCCGCGCGCGAATACTGGGTTAAATTGTCTTTCACGTCTTGCGCTTGTACGGACGAATTCACACAAAATTATGTGAAAACGCCCATCTTGGCGAGTATCCTAGTAAACAAAGTCAGTTATATCTCAAGTGAACGTAGCCATGTTCAAATGGGGTCCGTGCGTTGGGTCTTAAAGGGGCAGCAGTCTAATAAACCCACTGCTGTTTTTATGTTAATCAAACAATTCTTTACTAAATAGACTACCCTTTTCAACTTTACAAAAAGATCCATCTATATTTAATTTATTCAGTAATAAATATGCAATTTTTCACATTTGATCACTTTATTCAAATATCTGTACCTGTTAGATCTACTCTAAAACACTGTTATTTAATTTGTAGCCTTTCTTTGTTCTATTGTATTTGTTTGTAAGTTGATTATTTGTTCTTATTTAGTTGCTGACTGCTTACCTTTAATAATGTTTTAAATTCACATTAATTAGGCTGGCAGTTTTTGTTGTAGTATCAACACTGGATTAAATAATTGATATTTCACTGGTGTCTAAACATTTGTACCACTGACCCAATCCTCAGCACTGACCCAATCCTCAGCACTGACCCTCAGCACTGACCCAATCCTCAGCACTGACCCAATCCTCAGCACTGACCCAATCCTCAGCACTGCCCCAATCCTCAGCACTGCCCCAATCCTCAGCACTGACCCAATCCTCAGCACTGCCCCAATCCTCAGCACTGCCCCAATCCTCAGCACTGCCCCAATCCTCAGCACTGCCCAATCCTCAGCACTGCCCCAATCCTCAGCACTGCCCCAATCCTCAGCACTGCCCCAATCCTCAGCACTGCCCCAATCCTCAGCACTGCCCCAATCCTCAGCACTGCCCCAATCCTCAGCACTGCCCCAATCCTCAGCACTGCCCCAATCCTCAGCACTGACCCAACCCTCAGCACTGCCCCAATCCTCAGCACTGACCCAATCCTCAGCACTGACCCAATCCTCAGCACTGACCCTTCTGGAGCTGCTCTAGTCTAAATATGTGCTGTGCTATTCAATGAAAGAGCATTAGAATGTACAGTAACAGAAGCTCATACAATGCATTTTAGCAGACTTAATTAAGCATGAAGATAATTAAAAAAAAAATATATATATATATTTGATGAACAAATTAAGCCAACTAATATGATTTATATTGTTTTGGTTTATCTACTAATACATAAA